>RJWJ010004927.1:0-71979 GCA_004363605.1 Indri indri
GACATGCATCGTGCCAACGGCTCTCCTAAGTGGCATTATCAATTCACACTTCCATCTACAGTAATAAAAGTTCCTATTTCCCCACAACCTCTCCACACATGATTTTATCAGGCCTATTAATTTTGGAAAATCTGATGGAAATAAAATGGTATTTTACTGGAGTTTTACTCTACATTTCCCTTACTATGAATGAAATTGAGATCTTTCCATATATTCATTGATCATTCTGTTTTCTTCTGAAAACTGGCTATTATTTTTTACTCCATGTTCTTCTTTCTTATTTACTTATTAAAATACAGATCTTTATTTGTTCAGGGTACTAATTTTTTATTGGTTATATGCAAATATTATCTCACACTTTTTGTCTTTTGTCATGTCACAGTTGTAAATCCAAAATCTGAAATGTTCCAAAATCTGAAACTTCTTAAACACCAACATGACACTCAAAGGAAATACTCATTGGAGCATTTCATATTTTGGATTATTGTATTAGGGATGTTTAACTGCTAAGTATATAATGTAAATATTCCAAAATCCAAAAAAATTTGAAATCTGAAACATTTCTGGGTCCCAAGTATTTTGGATAAGGGATATTCAATCTGTATTAGGGCAACAATTATCACAAAACATTACACATATCAACAATTTCATTATTTTCCTCCACAAGGTTACTTTTTAAATATGTTTTATTTGTTGATATCCAACTTACACCAGAGGAGTTTAAAAGAATTTCCCCAAAAATGAAGACAAGGTAAAATTAAATAATATTTTATATAAATGGAAATTTAGGAAACATGATTTTAAACAAATGCTTGTATGTTCCACTATTTAGTTATAAATCTGAAATATGTGAACTCTTTTTTCTCGGTAAAGGGGGTTATTTAAATTAAGTTTTTTTAAAAACAGTAAAGTACGCACATAATCATTTCAAGCAGCCCAAAAAGTAATTCCATAAAATTCAAGTCTTTTCCTTAACTTATAGTCTTACTCCCCAAAAGTAACCAACTAATAAAGGTTCCTTGTTCAAAATGGTTTTAGTACACAAATGTCAAAATGGGTGTACACCCATGTGTGTGTGCGTGTTTTAACTCAAACATAATCACAGTAGAGATCTTGGTATCTCAGCACCCACACATCTTTCTTTGTTATCAATTCACAGGATTGCTTTCTATGTGCTGTGATTTATTTAACATGAATAGGGTGTTTTTCCATAAAACGTGTGTATACACACACACACGCGCACGCACCCTTTCAGGCAGCTGACCTTGAAAATGTTAAAATAACTGGCTTTCCAACTGATTCCTCATTTTCCTCTTCAAGGGCAGAAAAGGAAAACTAGCTTTCCTGTTTCTTCAATCCCTAAATTATTAATTAACTTAGAAGGATTTAATCATAAAGTAGCAAAAACATCCTTTCTGTCCTTGTAAAGGTAACTTTTCATCTCTACAGCTAGGACATCACTTCTGATAACTTGATGAAACCAGATGTTTCAATGACTTTCATCTACATTGTGCCTTTCCTTAAAGCCCACCACAAATTTACATTCCGTGGATGAATTATGAACCATACATTATAATTATCACTATGGACATATATCAGAATAAAGAATCTAGGTATTCAAGACTAAACAAGAATTGAAAACAGTGGAAAGAAAATGAACTTAGTACATGCATGGTCTTCCAGGATTTACACATAAAAACTTTCCTTAATGAGTTAAATGAATATCCATCTCAAATACTACATGCTCATTTTAAGTTCCTACCCATAACCCAAAATATCTTTTAGAATTAACATCCTAAAATTATAACTGTTTTTAAAACTGATATCTTAACAAAAAATACTAAAATCCAATTTAAATTTTCCAAATGAAAAATAAGAATTTTGTTTTTTTTAAAAAAATCACAGTTTTCCAACATACATGGGCAAAGTGCATAGTTACATAAAGAAGCCAATGTGAAGAGGAGCCTGACACCCACTCCTGAAGGTGAGGAGCTCAGCAGGTTCTTCCAAAATCTTAGAGAAGTTACGCTTTCTTGCAAACTGTATGAAAGACTAGCACTTCAGGGTTTGTTTTCAATAGTGAGCTAGGGAAGAGTCGAGAATGCAGGGAAAGGACAAAGGGCATCTCTTCACTGAGTCCTGCATTCTCAGAAGAAGAATTAATTATATTATCACTATTAATCTCTAAACCGGGCTGTTCCAGGACCCCATGTCTTTAACTGGGGAATTGGCTTCCTAGTCCAGCCAGATTCCTAGTGCCCTCCTGGAGAGGGAATTTATGGAAATCTGTCAAGCAGTGCTCCAGGGCAGGACCAGGGCAATGCTCCTGATTTTCACTGAAATGGGCCAACCTGTGTCCTTCACTACCACCAATTTGGGTAAACACTGCTAGCTTAAATGGCACAAAGGAGTATAATCAAAATCACATAACGGAATCAAATAATGAGTCTAAGGCATCACCAGGAGTCAGTACAATCTTGACTGCAGTAGGGTGGAAAGCAACGAAACAAATAACATCAGGACAAAAGAAGTCTTTAAGAATGAGATAAAGTGTTGGGTAGGGAGGAAGAGAGGCAAGGCTTAAAAAAAAAAAAAGTTAGGATATTTCAGATAAATCATGGCCTTTCTATGCAAACCACTATACGCAGCTTCTTTTTGGCCACAATAGTAAATCCAGTCAGACTAACTAAAAGGACTCAACGCTTGGCTGCTTGGCTACTGGGCTGCAGCCCTGTCTGCAACATCTTTCCTCATTTGAATAGTATTTTAGGAATGTTTTGTCAATGTGTCTGATGATTATTCACTTCTGCATTCTTCCCTTCACCATGATAATTATGGTCAGAGTAACCATTTATTTTATAGGCAGAACACTCAACACTAAACGTTGACTTTTTTTAATCCATTAAAATTCATATATTTGTCCACATTTCCTAAGAAAAAAAAAGTTAAGTTAATTTTAACAACTGTTGCTCATAGCAACACAGGAACAAAAGATTTTTCACATGCATAATCTAGGCATTTAGTTAAAATTCACAAACTTGGATCTCAAACCAAGTCGGAAAAAAATGTAAGAAAACTAGATGCCCAAACAGAATAGGATATACAATACACTGTTCAACTACTACAAAGACAAAAAAAAGATCGACAACCTGTGACAGGATAAAGAACGTACAAGTGAAAAGCATCTTCTTTGACCACCATTTTAGTGACTGCTTATATACTTCCAGGTAAGTTTCATGACGTAAGTAAACCAAACAAAAAACACATCATATTCCCTCTGAGTGTCTATCTTTTCCTATTAATGAATGTTCTTTATCCTGAATCCAAATCTAAGCAGTTTAAAGCAAACTATAACATGGCAATTTACTGAAAGAGATTATTTTTTCCCCCCCAAGATTTAGGCTCAACTACAAGACTCAAGGTAAAAAAGATTCCCAATCAAGGTCTGTGATTTACACCTTTGCAGTGAAACCCAGGCTTACTCAGACAATAGATTGCCCACCAGGATTTAAATCAATGAGAAAGTACTACAGGGGGCTCAGCTTTATCCCTCTGGCAATTCTCCACCCTTCATAGTCAGTCCACCTGTCCTCAAACAAGGGCAGGGCACAGAGGGGTTCAGGTAAGTGGCATACTTGGAAAGGAGATGTTCCACAGAAGCTTGGAGTGGAAGGAGTCTGTGGTACAAGGTCGACAGGTTTTTAGAGCCGGAAGACAGGGATAAAAAGGATTTACAGCATATTAGATCTTAGCCTCTAGAAGAACATAAAACACTGGAATTAAGGCAGAAGTGCCAGAATCAAATTGGGCTTTACTTGAGCAACCTATACACACAAGACATTATGTTTTGTGTCCTGTGAGGGGGCATAAACAAATAATATCATGTATGATTTAACTAAATGAAGCCTAAAACCTAGTTTGGGAAAATAAATAAATTCTGAAAAAATAGTAGTTCAATTTGAGGAGTCAAAACACAATACACATTTAGTTTTAATACAGATGCGGCCGGATGTGGTGGCTCACACCTGTAATCCCACACTCTGGGAGGCTGGGAAGATTGCTTGAGGCCAGGAGTTCAAGATCAGCCTGGGCAACATAGTGAGACTTCATCTCTAAAAATATTTAAAAAAAAAAAAAAAAACTAAGGTTAGGGCACTGGAAGATTATGTGTGGCTAAATTGTTTAGGGAAGCTTCAAGTGATAATACTTCAGCTAAATCCTGAAGGGAGCTACTCGAGATAGCAGGCCAAAGGGCCTTCTGAGCAGTAGTGAGAGACAGTATGTAGTTTAAATGCATAGCTTTCAAGTCAGACAGACATGGTTGAGTTCTGCCACCACTTAACAGCTTTGTGCCCTTAGTGAAGTCACTTAACCTCTTAAGCCTCAGTTTCCTAAAATGGGAAGAATAATGGTACCCCTCAAAGATTTCATTTATACAATAAAGAATTATTAAGAGGCCGGGCGCGGTGGCTCACGCCTGTAATCCTAACACTCTGGGAGGCCGAGGAGGGCAGATTGTTTGAGCTCAGGAGTTCGAAACCAGCCTGAGCAAGAGCAAGACTTCGTCTCTATTAAAAATAGAAAGAAATCAATCAGACAACTAAAAATATATAGAAAAAATTAGCCGGGCATGGTGGCGCATGCCTGTAGTCCCAGCTACTCAGGAGGCTGAGGCAGGAGGATTGCTTGAGCCCAGGAGTTTGAGGTTGCCGTGAGCTAGGCTGACGCCACGGCAGGCACTCTAGCCCGGCCAAAAGAGTGAGACTCTGTCTCAAAAAAAAAAAAAAATAATAATAATAATAATTATTATTAAGAGCTTGCACAGAGCTGAACAATGGAATACAACAGTGAACAAGACAGACACGGTACCTGCCCTTGAGAAGCTTGAGATAACATGGGAAGGGCTCAATAACGGTACTTATCATCATCTGCTTCACTGTCATCATCTTTAGCACAGTGATGGAAAGTATAAGATTATGTCTCAGTGAAAACAAATAAATCATCTTAGCTGGAACAAGATTTCACAAAAAATATTGGCATGTCTCAAAGCTCAGTCCTGGGATCCTGGGACATTTTCTTTCTCTCTCTTTCTGAAAATCTCATCCCATTCCAACAACTTTATATGCTATCTATGTATACCAAAATTCAGTATGTCCAGTTCTGAGCTGTCTCCTAAACTCCAGACTCTATATCCAGCTGTCTACTAGATATCTCCATTAATAAGTCTTAATAGACATCTCACACCTATAAATCTGAAATAGAATTCCAGATTACCAATCCAACTGTATGTTAACCAACCATATTCCTCCCTTGGTCTTTCCCCATCAGTAAATCAGCAAATCCTTGATTCTTTTCCTCATGCCTCACACATCCAAATCATGAGCAAGTTCTTTCATTTTTATCTAAAAAACATACGCCAAATCCATTCACTGCTCCCCATTGCCAAAGCCATCATTCTAGACCAATCTCTGATTGTTTCTCGCCTAGACTATCTCACTGCAAAAGCATCTACTACATTTCCTTCTCCATAGAGCAGTGATCTCTTTTAAAAATGAATTAAGATTCTATTGTGCACACATATGTGCACATACCCATAGGCCCTGTCATATCTCCATTCAACTTAAAACTCTCCAATAGCTCCCAGACACCATTAAAATGTTGATGGTCTACAAGGCATATATGATTGGACCCCTTTCTACCTCTCTGCCTCATCTCATGGGACCCTCCTCCCTCTCTCTCTACATCACAATCACACCAGCCACCTTGCAGTTCCTTGAACACACCAACCTCCCTGGCGTGTTAGGAAGGCATAGCCAAACAGAACTTTCTGCAATGATGGAAATGTTCTGTATCTGCACATGTGGCTACTGAGCACTTAAAATATGGCTAGTGAGACTGAGGAACTAAATTCTTAACTTAATTTTGATTAGTTTAAATTTAAACAGCCACATACTCCCAGAAGCTATCATCCTGAGAAGCACAGGTAGGGCTTCCGCCCGGCCTTTTCTTCTGCATGGACTACCCTTCCCTCAGGTCTTCACATGGATGGCTCTTAACCTCATGTCACCTCCTCAGAAAGACCCTTCCTGACCACCCAACCCAAAGTAGTTCCCGCTGATACCGTTATCACTTCACCTTATTTATTTTATCACGGCACATTTACTACTGCCTTGTTTGCCTTCCACAAACAAGAATATAAAATCCATGAAAGTAGAGTCCTTACCTATTTCATTCGATGCCGTGTCCCCAAGATACATATGTGCTTGGTATATAGTGTTTCCAATAAATGTTTGATGCATGATTGAATGAATGAACGAGTGAGTGAATGACTAGGTGGTCACGTCAGTAAAAGTAAGCTGGGACAAATTATACAGGTCCTTGAAATGCTTGCATTTCATTTATATGGGTACAGGGCTCTGCAGTGTTCCTAAGTGCCCCCGTGGGGACGGGTAATCTAAGCAGAAGCACAAAGGAGCACATACAAAGCAGGTCACTATCCTCAGCTGGCACAGAATTGATTTCATGAAAACATTAGTGATACAGACACACAGATGTTCCTCACAAAGGAGACACTAGGAAATCTCCCAAAAACGGTATCTACATACATTCTACAGGCATACCTCTAGGGGTAACTAAAGGGCTAAAAGGGGAGTTAGACAACCAAGTTAGTTTTGTAGTCTTTGGATCTACAATAGCAAACCAGGGCATTGATGTTATGGTAAACATTCTGCCAAGTTAAATACCAGTTTATAGTCATACCGTCCTTTGAGAAATGTCATTAACTGTGTCATCTAGCAGAAAAGAGGGAAGGGAAACAAAGACGGAAGAAAGTAAATGATCTGTTTCTACCAAATCCAAACACCCTGATAATCATCACACAGGGAAAGAACATGTGGTGTGGACACAATTATTGACCAGCTCAAAACTACATCTAGACCAGCAAGTCCACAAAACTGATAGCCCAGTGATACTATGTACAAGTGGATTCCACACATTCATTCTCTGTCACGGTTTCAAAGAAAAAAACTGGAGTTTTAATTTATCTCTATTAAAAAGCATAACACTGAGGAAAACGGCAGAGTAAATAAAGTCTCGCACTAAATGAAACTGTATGTGCTCCAAATCTTTTGCAGTAAAAGTTGTCTATCACATTTAAACTTTATTGAATATCACAGCTACTTAATAAAATTACCTTCTAATAAAATGTAGAAATGTCAATAAAGTACATAGCATATTCCACAGTCCGTTACAAAGTCAGAATTTTTTTTTTTTTTTTTTTTTTTTTTTGAGACAGAGTCTCTGTTGCCCTGGCTAGAGTGAGTGCCGTGGCATTAGCCTAGCTCACAGCAACCTCAAACTCCTGGGCTCAAGCGATCCTACTGCCTCAGCCTCCCGAGTAGCATGTGCCACCACGCCCGGCTAATTTTTTCTACATATATTTAGTTGTCCAGATAATTTCTTTCTATTTTTTGTAGTAGAGACAGGGTCTCGCTCTTGCTCAGGCTGGTCTCGAACTCCTGAGCTCAAACAATTGCTGGCCTCGGCCTCCCAGCATGCTGGGATTACAGGCGTGAGCCACCGCGCCCGGCCAAAGTCAGAATTTCTATCAGTTTATAGTACTGATCCGTATAAGTCAACATTCACCTCTGTGGTTCACATTCAGAACTGGTGACCAACACAACCCAGGCCAAGCTAGAAAGAAACACTGCACGTGCTGAAGCAGCAACTTTCACACCAAAGGAAAGCCTCTTTGCCTTCTAAATACTGGCATAGTCGTTTTTACAAAAATACCAGGGACATGTACCTAGTTCAAAATGACAAATTTCATAATCTAAATAATGCCTACATTTCTTTAAAATTCAATTTCCTACCTCTATCCCCAGTGAAACCAAAGTACATTAAATGTACACCTCTGTTCAAATTCTCCATTGGAACTGTTGTAACTCCTCATAAGAATGGTTCCCAAAGCACAACTCTGTGAGCCCACGACTGCCCCATTTCCCTGCTCCATTTTGGAACCAGGATTTCTTTACTGACATCGTGGCTAGCAGTACAGGAAAAATCACTCACAGAGCAAAAAATTTTAGCTCTACACAGTAGTCTTTGGGACACCCTTGACTATGACAGGCATTATCTTTGCACACTAAGGATAACATACAGAATTATTTTCTCTTTGAGCATTGCCTACTTTGTGATTTTATAAATATTATCAATATGCCACAGCAAAGTCAATACTTCTATCAAAACATAATACTATAATATTTATGCTTCCAACAGTAAACTGTAAACAAACTATGGTACCTCCAAAAATTCATTTTTGCCTGTTTTTCCTCATGTCCCTATGTACAATTTTTTTAAGAATCATCTAACGATGGCTGGTATCTAGTCATTGGCCAACTAGATCATGGTTGAACTTTCTCCATACCACAAAAACAATTTCTACTTCAGGCCCTGCCATGGCAAAGCCAGGTTCCCAAAGAAGTCCCTCGGTTTCTTGTTAAAATAAATATGAGGTATACAGTATCGGCAGGCAGCTACATTTGACAAGGGACCCACGAGCTCACTCCCATCTTAAGAGAAACCGACCTGTCTCAACTACCATCAGGTCCGGCCACTTCAAAGAAGAATGGATTCAGAAAACTTTAAATAACATACTGCATTTCACTGTAAGAAAAGTAATGAGATGCAAGACAACTCCTCAAATTCAGCATCCGTGTCTGATTCACTTTTATACCACGCAGTACCCAGAGTTCAAATTATTGGTGACATAAATGATCAATGATCACTGACAAACATGCCATTTTATCATAAAAGATTAATATTTCCTTTAAATGTTTACATAAAATGTTTTAAAGACTTTATCATCTTACTTTAGAGGCTGGCAAATTTTTTCTGTAAAGGGCCAAAAAGTAAACATTTTGGGCTTTGTAAGCTACATTTAGTCTCTGTCACATATTCTTATTTTTGTTTGTGTACAATCCTTTCATGATGTAAGACACATTCTCAGCTGGAGGGCTACACAAAATGAGGCTGCGGGCCAGGACTTGGCCCTTAGGCCACAGTTTGCCCACCCCTGTTTTTCATATAAAGAAAAAAAGCCCATAATTATACAGTATGGTCACACTTTGACTAAAGAAAACACTTCCAACTGTTTCGCGTGATTTTTTTTGTAATTTTTTAAAATTAAAATTTACAATTTTTTAAAATAAACTATTTTTTAGAACAGTTTTAGATTTATAGAAAAAATGCAAAGTTAGTACGCAGAGTTGCCATATATCCCACACTTAGTTTTCCCATTAGTATTTTATATTTATTAAAATTAATGAACCAATATTGATAGATTATTAACTAAAATCCATACTTTATTCAGATTTGCTTAGTTTTTACCTAATGTCCTTTTCCTGCTGCAGGATCCCGCCCAGGTCACATTTAATCATGGCGTCTCCTTAGGCCCCTCTTGGCCATGACAGTTTCTCAGACTTTGCTTGTTTTTGAGGACCTTGACAGTTTTGAGGCATACCGATCAGATATTTTGCAGAATGTCACTCTGCTGGGATCTAGTAGGTGGTTTTTTCCTCAAAATTAGCCTGGAGTTACTATGTTTTTGCAGAAAGACCACAAAGATAAAATGCCATTGTCATGCACCATATCAAGGTTTTATCAGCATGACTTACCCCTGTTGATTGAAAAGCAACAATAAGCAATGAAGACTCTTGATGACTTTACATTCTAGCAATGGGTTGATAGAAACTACTTATTTTGACTTTGAAAAAAAGATAATACGGAGTTCCTCCTAACCTAATAACATGCCACCAAGGGGGTGTGGAGAGCTGAAAGCCAGCTCTGACCTCAATGATATATCCAGCTGGCACCCTTTCCTCCTTAATCTCACCCCCACCCCCCAAGATTCTTTCTCTTCAATTAGAAGGTACAGGTTGCTCAACACCTGACCCTGGCCATAAGCCACAGATTAGGGTCTATCAGTAGGCTTTAACATAAAGTCGCTTTGCGTGGCAGTAAATCTTTTAGGTTATCTCTGGGTAACATTCAATCCAAGGATAGCAGATGAGCAAAATTCTACTGGGAGTTCGTAAAACCACTCACCCCGTCTCTGATGCCTGCCCACCTCAGCCCCCTAATTCTCCAATAGGCAATGAATCCATCCCACCTTCTTCTCCTTTGTTGAATGCAGTTTTTTTTTTTTTTTTCTAAGCACCAGACCATTTGGCCAAGATCTATGGCCCACCATAAACATCAATTGGTGTGGTCAAGGGTGTCCCTGTTGAGCAAAATAAGAGGTGAATGAGGCAGTAAACCTGCAAAATAACACTCTTGGGGAGGGGGACAAGGAATCACGGACAGGGTGATTTTCCCAGGATTAGACTGGTCATCAGCCTGAAAAATAAACACTGGGCAAAGAGGTTCTGCTTCTCCATGAACTCCACCTAAGGATCCCTGAACATGCCCAGGAGTCGAGGCAGTTTAAAGGAATGATTAAGGACACAGGTTCTAGAGTCAGACTGTCTCGCTTCAAATCCTGGCTCACACTTAACAGCAACTTGTCTGACTCAATTTCCTCATCTGTAACTGGAAGATAACAATAGCACCTGCCTCACTGGACAAATGGGAGAATAAAATGAGATCACAGTTAAAAAGCTTACCAGTGGCTAGCACACAATAAACACTGAGTAAATACTGTATGTGCTAGTATTCCTACTATTTTCAGGAATCAAACATTCAGTTAAATGTCAGCACTACACTACTATTTGGCTGGGCCCTAATTTGGGGCCCACAAACATCCCTATGAAGTAGATGGATGGTATTATCTTCATTGTAGAGTTGAAAAATGGAGGTTTATAGAGGGATTCAGAAACTCATCTAAACTTAGTTAATAAGAGGTGGAGCAGTAAAACCTTTGATCACATCCCAGCAAAGTTTGCATTATGTCATCTCCCTCCAAAAGCTTGAATATATTTTAAAATAATGCTGCAGTATTCTAGCATCACTACTTGTTGAATGAAATTATGTTCTTGTAAAATCCCCCACCCTCCCCCAACTAAATCAGCATAAGTACCTATTTAATCAGAGATACCTGACAAATTCTGATAGACTATCAGAAACACAAAATTCTTTTTCTTAACAGAATAACATAACAAATATGACTGGATAAATCATCCTGACCATTCTAATTAAATGGCTTTAATAGTTCAAAAGTACTGTAGACCCATAGTATATCAAGTCATTTTTCTTTCAGGATTTGTAATTTGATCCTGCAGAAGAGTCCACACACCACACACTCCTATTGGCCTGTGTAACATCTCTCTTTCTATGAGTTTGGTAAGTGTGTACCAAAATCAACAAGAGTTAATAGTTACTCCAAATACCACCCCCGCATCGTGGCTTAAGCTATTATGGTTAGGAAGACTTAAAGTCACTTCATTTCCCTGAAAAAAAAACAAATCAAATTTAAACTGAGTATATCATGGTGACTCTGATCTCAAAGAGTATCTTTTAAAACTCTAATACTGTGATCCAGAAATATTTATAATTAGTCAAATTTATAGCTCCAAATACTTAAAGACCTAACAGCTTCAAGGAAAACTGGAGTAATAATAAGGCACTTTACCCAAAACTATTTGTCCCCATCAAATGAACTGGTTACCCAGTTTCCTGAAAACAGACTTCACAATAATTGCTAATCCATTAAGAGTTTAAAATAAAGGACATAGTTGACTTGTGAAGAAGTGGTGATATGGGTAAGCCAAATGTCATAATTTTACTTCACTTTCCATCAGCTTGACCCAGGCATACATACTCTTGTAATCCTTTTTGGTAAGCACAAAAGAATGTACTATACATAATAAAACATCTAAACTTAGCAGAAGAGAACCCAAAATGCCTAAATATTTCAAGAATTTATGCAATTTCAATAACCTGAAACTCCAAGTATCAGAAAGCAGAAAGAATTACCACACAACTGTAAAAGTCAAATATTTATACAGGTGCCTTAAAAGCCACTGTTGGGTGCACACCATCAGCACTGACATTTACTATCTGTTAAGTAGTTTCAAAGTGCAATGGCATAAGTCAAATAACTGGCGTGGAGTGTGAAGTTTATGACAACAACTAGTAAGTCTGGAGAGACTGTGAAGGTGTGATGCTTGTCATAACTTTCATCAGGTCAGCAACAGGCAGCCAGGCTGTGGCAAGACAGAACCCCGGGCACAGGTGCCTTTTCAGGAGGGAAACCTAAACCCATACCGTCATGGATAATTGAACAAGGATTGTTCCATAAATTTATAATGTCATTTATGACTTTCTTATAACTGCTTTTCAATAGCTTTCAAAAACACCATTTTTAGGACAAAAGTAACAGAATATAAAACAGGAAACTGTTTCAGCTTCAAATTGAGAAAAAGGGGAATGTTTAATAGAATCACCTAAAAAAGGTTACAAATCCCTAAGGCCACATTCCATAAACAGCTGCAAAGAATTTTCAGAAATGACAAAAGTTCACATGTGGGAGTTATCCCTGATGATATATTATTTAAATTTACAATTAGGAATACCTCCTATTATTCTTATAATAATTCTAAGAAACTTTCCTTTTAAGGGTAAAAAGAAAGATGGGATAGAGGTACATTTGTGAACCTTCAGCTAAACTTCAGCTCCTGAATTTCAGAGATGATTTTGTTACGCTTCTCCTCTTCACCTCCAGGCGGGAATAAAATGTGTGTGTTGAGAACTAAAAAAACAAACGAGGCTAAGCTCAAGTCAGAGTTCCTGAATACCCAATTCATTTCACCACTTCATACTTCCAAACAGAATCTGCCCGTGTTCAGGATCTGAGAGTCAGTTCAAGTTTTCAGGTGAAGACCAGCAGGTAGTAAAACCTCAAAACGAGCGTTTCTAAAATCTGAGGGGCAAAGCCAGTTACACCCACTCCCAGGCCCCACCACTCCCTTCCCTGCTCGGGACCTCTGGCCTGGCCGGGGCGCACCGGTCAAGAACTTAAAGTCAAGACCTGGAAGGTAAGGACGGCCTGAGAGATGCCACAGGTGGCCTGGATGGCTAGTTCCCCACCTTGCACAGGCCTCAGAGGCCCAGCCCAGCCCATCCCCGCCTCCCAGAGGCCGAACGTGCCCTCCAGCCTCAATTTGGCCAACTTTAGGAGGAGGCGAGCCTGGGACAGGGCCCAGGTGGCCTCTATAGGTCCGTTAACTGGACGTGGAGTGCCAGCCCAGGGCACCAATTCCACCCTTCCCTCGGGGCCAGGAACGTCTAAAAGTCCCGGAGAGGCGTCGGGAAGGGAGAGGGCAAAGGGGCCCAGGGAGGGGCGGCTCTAACCGGCCCCTCCGTGGCGTCTCGCCGGCTGGCGCAGCCCCGCCTAGGGCGGACGGTCCTGCGTCTCCTTCCCGGGACCCCTCGGGCACCCCGGGACCGGCGACGCCCCACGCCCCCAGCGCCGCGGGCGCCGCCGCCCGGCCGGGTCTCCCGGACAACAGCCACCGCCGCGCTTCCGAGGCGGGCCCCGCGCCCACCCGCGGCCCGGCCGCCCACCTGTCCCGGGGGTCGATCCAGCTGGTCCTCCTGGTATTGTGGTCGATGTAGAAGACCTTGCCGTCGTAGTCCCTGGCCTCCTCCCAGCCCCGGGGTAGCGGCAGCTGACCGCTCCCGGCCCTCCTAGGCATGGTCGGCGGCCTCGCCGGCGAGCGGCGCCTCCATAGGGACCGGGCGCGGGACGCGGCGGGAACGCGACTGCCCGGCCCGGCCGCTGCCCCCGACGCGGGCGCCGGCGAGGGGCTGGGGGGCACTGGGCGCGGCGGAACCACGCGCGGGAGGCGCCTCAGGAAGCCCTGCTCTCGGCCCCGCTGGGGCTCAGTCCACCATGTCTGCGTCGGAGCAGGCGATCGAACCCTCCTCCTCCTCGCCGCCGCCGCTACTGCCTCCGCCTCTTCCTCCTCCTCCTCCCCGTCCCCCTGTGGCCGCCGAGGGTCGCGGCGCCCAGGCTGCCCGTGCCGCCGCCGTGTGGGCTCGGATCCGGGAAGCTCGGCGGAGCGGCGGCCGCGGCGGCGACGGGCCTCTTCATTTGCATGCTATTAGCATGCGCCCCGCCCCGGGCCCGCCCCGCCCCGCGCGCGGCTCATCAGCATGCACATTCCTCGCCGCCACATTCCTGGGCTTAACCCTGCCGCTGCCGGGGCCGCTGCGCTAGCCTGAGCGCCCGCCGGAGCCTGGGACGGGGGAGGGGAGCCGAGGGACCAGGTGGGAGGGAGGCGGGCGAAGGAATGCATTGCTCTCTCCCTCCCCTTGACCCCAAATATCTCCCTGCGGCCAAACGCCTAGGGTTTTTAGTTTCTGGACTGGAAAAATTGCAAAGAAGAAGGCTCCGCAACCTTCTCAAGCTCTTTCCGTCTTCTAGGGAAACCACAAGACTTTCGAGAGGAAAGGGGTGGGGGAAGCTCTCCTCGGAAGAAAAAGTCCCAACAAACAGGGAGGGCACAAAGGCTCCCCCACGCCGCGCCCAGAGCCCCTTCGGAACCCCGGATGCGGTTCGTGACAGTGGGAAAGTGCGAAAAGCACCGAAAGCGCTGGAAGCGTGTCCGTGGCATGTCCAGGGCGGCGTCGCCCGCGGGGCCTCTGCAGGGCGCCTGGCCCTCGGTGACCTCAGCGGAGACCGCGGGCCGCGCGGCGGAAAGCGAAGGCGGGTCCCGCGGTCCGCGAGCGCCGCAACTTGCCGGCCCCAGTGGCCCGCGGGGGAGAGTCCGGCCCGGCCCTGAGAAGTGACTAGGCCACCCCCCGCCACGCGCGGGCCCGGGGCGCGGAGTCACCGAGCCTCCCCCGCCGCGTCGGGGCGCTCCAGCCGCGGGGTCCCGGCAGCCACAGAGGGCGCTCCGCGCTGGCCTCCCCTGCTGGGGTGAGGGCGGTTGGACGTGGACGCGGCCAACATCCAGTCCCTTCCGTCCAGCCGCCCGCCGGGAAGTGCCCCACCCGGAGCGCCGCCGTGGCCGAGAAGGTGTGGGCGGCCACGCTGGAGGGAGCCCACGCAGCGGGCCAGACGCCAGACTTTCCTAGGCCCCGGATCCGTCCAGAGGGGACGCGGATCGTCTCTCATTCCGCCAAGCATTTATTTATTCAGCAGCTACTACGTGCAGCTCGCCACTGAGGAGGGCCGGACGTCGGGCTCCGGTTAGAACAATGCTCGGGAAAGCAGCACTGGCAGGGCCCGACACAGCATTCGGAGTCCCCAGCCCCTCATCCTAACAGGGAGTCTCCCAGCCCCCAAACTCCAACCAGCTCTACACCACCGTCCCCCATTCATATTCTTCCGGGTTACCAAGCAGATTGTTTTAAAACACCAACATCCGAGGAAGGCCCCGAGCTCAGTCATTCACCTCTTGGTGTGAATTCGCCTAATCCTGCCCGCTAATGTGCAATGACTCCTCACCTGGCGCAGGACTCAGCGCTGGGCAGGGGCTTCGGAGGCTTTGGAACAACCTCCGCCTCCGCTCCCGGATTCTCATCCCTGCTCGGGAGTCGAGTGAATGCCGATTCCCTGCTGTGCGGAGCTGGCGCTGCGCGGTTTGGGTAGCAGCTGCCCCGGGAGATGGGGACGAGGTTCCAATCCCCAGACCGTCGGGCATCGACGGGCAACTTCGAAGGTGGAGGAGGGTGGGCCTGAAGAGTAAGGGCAGACGCTCAGGCTTGGAACAACTTCACGGAGGGGACTGAACCTGCCTTCTGGGGCAAGGGCCCTAAAAGAGGAAAAGGGGGTCGCATTTGCACTTGGAGCAATCTGGGCGGGGAGCGGAAACTTTCAACTGCCAGAAACTCTGGAGAACGAGGAGCACCTGGGAAGGAGCAAGCAGAATTGGCTGGAGGTGGGGAAGGAATGCACTCGACAAATTCGCTCACTTTGGTTGTCTTTCTAGGTCTTCCTCTTTTACACCCAGGCTTCTGGAAGCCAGGCTGTGCGCTTAGGAAAGAGAAGCCCCTACCTCCGGATCTGTGTTCTGCCCCACGCCATTAGTCAGGAGGTGTTCACACAAGTCCAGCTTCTCCAGCTCTGAGGGGAATGCAACAAGGTTGGACTTTTGAATACTGTGAAAAAGATGGGACCTGTCTACAATTGATCTCTCTCACACTTCTGAGTGAACGTGCTTTGTTTTGGACTGCTGTTAAGTTGGCCCACTTGCATGGCCAAAATTTGCATTGTGGTATATTAATAAGATCATTCAGGAGCCAAACCAAACCATTCTTAAAACTTGTTTCCTGGCTACCCCCCGCCAAACAATTTAAAGACATTTATTATACTAAAATGTCTACATCCTATTATTTAAAAAAACAAAGTAGCACGCTACTTTGAGGCCATAATTTGTTTCACTGGGATGAACTACCAATACTTCTCAGTGTAATTTCAAACTTGATACGATTTAAGCTAAGTATTTTTACATAAATTCTAAAACCAATGAGAAATCCAAAATAGCATATAGCATTAAATGGGATTTATTGTTCCATAAATCTTCAGACTTCAAAAAGAAACTCTAAATAGACAAACAAAACTCTAAAACAATTAAGAGAGAAGTTCTCTTCTTCTTTCCCACTGATTGGCACTAGAAACATTTGGTTATACAAAAGCAGTTAAAATGACATAAAAGGGTTGCTGCTCTACAGTTTTCTTTGTTTTGATCAAGTTTGAACTCTGCTGTTCTGAGTTCGTACAGTTTACATGGTAACATCCCTTCAGAGAATTCCTAATGACCAAGACAATGAAATTTCATTTACATTCATATCTGTAAAAAGAAAATAAATATGAAGATTATCCCCATTTTAGAGATGGTTACATTTAGATTTGATCTGGGCTTCAGTTGATCTTGGCAAAGAAAGATGATGCTATCCAGGATGCCAGATTACCCTAGTCTATGGAACCACATACAAGCCCCCAAAGCGTCTATTCTCTGGCCCTCAATGTTTTCTTTTCTTCTGGCTTTACATTTTCTCCAGTACTAACAATCTGTGGGGATGACCCCCCATAAACTAAGCTCCCACTGTCAATATCCAAATCCTAGGTGGCAGGAAGATTAGTCACATCAAAAGTTGGAGTAGACAGTGAAAATTATTTCAAAAGATAATTTTGTTATATCCAAATTGAAAATATTCAGTCAGGCATGCCTGTAGTTCCAGCTACTTGGGAAGCTGAGGCAAGAAGATTACTTAAGGCCAGGAGTTTGAGACCAGCCTGAGCAACATATCAAGACCTCATCTCTACAAAAAAAATGGAAAAATTAGCCAGGTGTGGTGGTGAACACCTATAGTCCCAGCTACTTGAGAGGAGGGAGGATCACTTAAGCCCAGCAAGTCTGAAGTTGCAGTCAGCTATGATGACACTATTGCACTCTTGCCCAGGCAGCAGAGCTAGCCTGTCTCAAAAAAAAAAAAAAAAAAAAAATACACACACACACACACAAATGCACCCTTAATTCAACAATCCCAGTGGGATGATTTTACCTATGACTATTAAATTTCCTCAAGATATGCAAGGACGTTCACTGCAGCTGTTTGATAAAACTGGAAACACCACCAGTGGTCATCAATAAGGGACTGATTAAATGAATTATGGATTACCCATAGTCAGCAGGCATTTTATTAATAAAAGCATTAGATAAACATAAAATATACGTGCTGATAGGGAAAGATCTCCATGATATATTAAGTAAAAAAAGCAAGGTGTGAAAAGACACTTGCTGACTGACTTCAGTGGAGTTACAATCCAGTTCTGAAGGTGAGGCCTATCATAAAGTGTGAAGAACACAGTCCTCTGTACACCTCCTTCATGTCAAAGGAAGAACACAGGTAGTAAAGGAAGGAAGTTTTTATAAAGGATGGGCACTGTCAGGGAGGTCCCATCAAAGAAGTATACATGAGGTAACTGATCATTAAGGAAAAGGGATGGGGAGAGATGAGCACAGACGTGATGCTGAAATAGACAGGCCTGGCAGGGCATGTTTGAGAAAAGAAACGGGTGTGCAAAGTTCAAAGACGGAGCTGGCGTGAAAGAACCCAAGACTGGCTGGAGCCATCCAGTTGGGAGGCTGTCATGATAGTGTATGTATGAGACAGATAAGGTCTGGATTAGAAATAAGGCAATGGAGGATGAAAAGAAATGATTTGCCAAGAATTTGCTACTGATTAGATTAAGGAGAGAGAGGTGAATAGACTAGCAGGAGGAATCTGGGATGATTCCAAGATTTTAGGCTGTCAAAAGAGACTCAAAGAGCTGGAAAAAATGAGGAAGTCCAAAGGGGATCTGATATAGGTTTGATTTTAGAAATTAGAGATACCCAATGGAAAGTTAAAGGTCAGAGCTAAAGCTCAAACAAAAGGTCATGACTGCACATACATGGTTGGAGAGAGCTGAGGATTCGGGACTGAATTCTGGAAAGGAAATGTCAATGTAAGTTGAATAGAATTAAGCAACCCATCTATACTCCTATTTTTTTTTTTTTTTGCCTATAATTGTTCAATAATTTGATATGATTTTGTTTATTTCTTTGTAAAATGTGGTCTTCATTTTCAGTGATGTGTGTAGAATTAGTTGCTAGTGTGTAAACCATCTCTGAATGAATTATTGTTATAACCTTTATTGTTATGCTAGTGAATCAACTCTGTGTAGGACAAGATGAACTGGTTTTCAACATTTTAATACCCCTGTTTCCTCAAGGAGATCAGGGATTATATAAACTGCAAATTCTAAATAAAGAGAACATTCTTTTTGCTGAATAAAACCAGTGGCCTTTTTTGGGGGCAGGGAGTTGTCTTTGCAACTGAACTGGTTAAAATAAATAACATCTCTAATTATGGTGACTAGGTAAGCCTAATCTGCAATTCCTAAATTTTGTTGTCTAGGCAGTCCTTAAGAAGAAAGGCATGTGATCTTCAAAAATTCACAGTACTGGGCCAAACCAGAATCCTCGATTACCATAATCGCTTCCCCTCCGGTTAATTATTATACCAACACCTTGGGGGAAAACAATCCTTCCAATTCAATAATAAGCAACAACAAACAAATTAGGTTTCACCTTATTCACTGCAGATAGGAGACCCCACATTGGGCAAATTCTGTGCTTGCTAAAAAGATAGGGAACATTTAAAATCTCTGCCTTATTAATGAAAAGAAACACAAGTGCCAATACCACGTTTACATGTATAAGATTTTCAAGGGGTACCTCATATTCTCTGTGAGGTAGATTTTCAGGGTAAAGTCACATTCTTTCTTATATAATGAAATACTATGAGACTCTATTTTCCTTTTACCATCTTTAATTTGCATGTTTTTTCTGTTTAATCTTTATAGTCTGTGAAAAATGCCTTCTTTAAAAGATATAATCTTTTAAACAATTTATCTTTTTTTCTGTCCCTCTGAGTTTTCCATTAAAACTTTTATTTTTACTTATAATTTATCAGTTTGTCTCTCTGTCCCTGCTTCATCCTCTCTCTCCCCATCAGTTATGTGGTTCCCTGATGTTGACTTAAAGCTGTGAATTTGGCTTTAAGAAATTTAGCTATAATGTTATCTCCCAAATTTGTCCAATTTGGGGATAGTCAAATTTAATAGGGAAACAAAAAAGTCTATATAATAAAGCATGTTCAAAGAAATATATTTTGCCAATAAATATATGGAAAGGTGCTCAACATCATTAGTAACCAGTAAAATGCAAACTAAAACCTCAGTGGGATACCCATACATAGTCTCTAGATGGACAAAAATTAAAAAGGTTTATAATGCACCTGTATCAAGTGTTGGCGAGAATGCGGAACAATGGGATTCTCTCCAGCACTGTTGGGGAGCGCAAACTGCTACAAACACCACTTGGCCTTATCTAGGAAAATCGAAGATATTCACATCCTGTGATCTAGCAATTCAACCCCTGGGTTTATCCCTAGGGAAACTCACACAGATATTCATCAGACACATGTATGAAAATATTTATGGAAATTTGATTTACAGCAGTCAAAAACAGAAGTATGCAAATGTCCAATAAAGAGTGTCATAGATAATTAGGTTGTGGTCTATTTAAACTATGGAATACAATATAGCAAAGAAAAGAGACTGAACTTAGACCTACACAGACCGCTTGTGTAAATCTTTAAAAATATAGTGTTGGAAGCTGGAAAACAACAAAACAAAACTATAATGCTGGGTAAACAGAGCAAGAAATGAAAGGACTTGTATACTATGATTTCATTCATATGAAATTTATAAAAATAGGTAACACCAAACCATGTTGGTTAGGGATGCATATATAAAGGCTAAACGCATAAAGAAAAACAAGGAAATAATTATCATAAAGGTCAAGATAGTGCCTACCTCTAAAGGAAGGGATGATTTTGAAATTGAGGAGAGGAACATGCCAGGGGTGATTCTTATAATGCTCTATTTCTTGAGCTATTTGTTCTTTGTGTGTTAAACTGTATGTGCATGTTTTATACACTTCTCTGCATGTATGCTACATCTCTCTCTCTCTCTCTCTCTCTCACACACACACACACACACACACACACACACACACACAGAAATACTAGTTTTATCTTGAAATGTGAAGAATACCAGCACTTATCCCAACACCTGGCAAACACGCTTTAATGAATAGATGAAAATTTTACTTATGATGAACACATTGAGCATAAATGCAAATGCTGCACTAAAGGTTATTCTTTCAAAAATAGACAAAGACTTCCCTTGTTTATTTATTTACAGATTTGGGGATATATATATATATACACACACAAATAAGATCCAGTTACAACAATTCTGTAAAACAAAGCTGTATCCTTCAAGTTGTTATCCTATACCAGAACTTTTTAAAACCAAAAGCTCTGCACAACAATAATCCTACAGAGCAAACGCTCTATCTGGTTATTAAACAATCTCAATTTTATAACAACTCAAATGCTCTTCCACCGACACGTTGGCGGGCAGGTAGGGCCACGTGGGGCCAGGCGCCCCTGAACTGCACTGTGCATACCAGCTTTTGTAACTCACACCTTTCGGCACACCCCACCTCTTCCTGCATAAAGCATCCAAATCACCTCCTCTAGGCGTTACCCAAAACCATCAAATCCCCAAATAAAACAAATTCCTTGCTCATCCACTCCACGTTTACTGAGCCTTTGTTGTGAACAGGGTTCTGGAGACTAAGCTGTGAATAAGAGCAAAGTCCCTGCTAGCTTGTATTATAATATTGACTCAGTACTTGGCTATTCTGTATATTGTGCTGTTTTTATGTCTTTAAAGATAAATGATTTTGTTGGTGTAATACTGTTATTTTGATATTTTAAAAATAAGAACTCTGACTCATGTATTTCTTGAGATATATCTGAGAGAGTCAGACTTTTTTCTTCTGAAAAATGTGAAAACCATGGAAAAGTTGAAAGAATAATAAAATGAGTACCTGTGTATCTGTGTTCCAGATTCACCAGGAGAGATTATCATTTTGCCACATTACTTTTATTTCTCTGTCTATAGAGATACAGGTTTTTTTTACTCAACCATTTGAAAATAGATTATAGACATTATGACGCTTGACTCCTAAATACTTCGATACTGAAAATAAGAACACTCTCCTACAAAACTATATTATTATCAAGCTAAGAAATTAAAATTGATACAATAAATATTATCTAATACAGAGCCCATATCCAAATTTCCTCAGTTGCTGCAAGACCTCCTCTATAGCTATATGTTGTTGTTTTTTCTATTTAAAACACGATCTGGTGAAGGATATCACATTGTACTTGGTTGTCATATCTCTTTAGTCTCCTTTAATCTTGAACATCCTCCTCCTTTTGTTTATTTTATTTTATTTTTTTGAAACAGGGTCTCGCTCTGTTGCCCAGGCTGGAGTGCAGTGGCATCATCATAGCTCACTTCAGCCTTAAGCTCCTGGGCTCAAGTGATCCTCCCACCTCTGCTTCCCAAAGTGCTGGGATTACAGGTGTGAGCCACTGCTCCCAGCCTCCCTCCTGTTATAAAAATCTTCCATGACAGTGACATACAGTCCTGGCCAGTAGCCCTGAAAAATATACTATAATCTGGTTTTTTAGATTATGTCTTCATGATTAGATTCAGATTAAAATTCTTGTCAAGAAAACTTCATGGTGAGGTTGTCCGTGTCTCACTTCATCACATTAGAAAGCACCTGATGTCAGTTTTGTCTCATCATTGGTGATGCTAAATTTGATCACTCAAAGTGGCACCTGACAGGTGTATCTAATATCATTTTAACGGTGTATTTTCCCTTTGTAATTAATAAATGTCTGTGGGGTGATACTTTGAGACTATATGAATATCCTTTTCCTCAATGAATCTTTCACTGGCTGGATTTGGCACCCACTGAAGGACCAGGCTTGAATGAACAATCGCACTCAGGGCTCCAGAATGGTGAGGGTTTCTCTACATTTATGAGCCAGCATTTGTACATGGAGAAAGACTTTTCCTATCCCTTCCTGCCATTATTATTATTATTTTTTAATCATTAGGGACTTGTCTTAGTTTGGACTGTCCCTGTGCTATGGTTTGAATGTCCTCTCCAAAACTCACGTGGATGGTAGTAAGACGTGGGACCTTTAAGAAGTGATGAGGTCATGAGGGCTCTGCTGTCATGAATGGATTAATGCGGTTATCGCTGGAGTGGGATAGTTATCCTGGGAGTTTGGGCCCCTTTTCCTGTCTGTCTCATGTGCGTGCTTCCTCTCTCACTGTGTGATACCTTCCACCATTTGGCCATGCAGCAAGAAGGCCCTTGCCAGATGCAGCCCCTCGATCTTGAACTTCCTACCCTCCAGAACTATGAGCCAAAGAAATTTCTGTTCATTACCAGTTATGGAGTCTGTGGCACTCTGTTACAGCAGCAGAAAACAGATTAAGACACTCTGCTGGGGCTTTGACTCTCCACATTCCTTAGGGCAGCATTTCTTAAACGTTAGTGAATGTAAGAATTTCTTGTAAGCTTGTTAAAAATGCAGAATGCCAGGTCGCACTGCAGAGAGTCCGATTTGGTGGGTCTGAGACATTGGAAATCTGCAGCCTCAACAGGAAGCTCAGGTGCTTCTGATTCAAGTGGTCTGAGTGACAATTTAAGAAATACTGTTTTCACTTGGAATTACTGGATCAAAAGATTAGCACATTTAATATTTTGACATGTATTGCTCACTGTCTGCCTGAAAGATTGAACCCATTTACGACTCCACCAGCAATGCCTAGCAATGCATCGTCCCAAATCTTTTGACATATACCCATCATACTTCCATAGGGCGCTATAAAAGTAGGTGCTTAATGAATATTGGATGGGCGCACTGTCCTTCCGCTTCACCTTCCTTATTAAAATCAGGATCTTGGATTAAATCGGTTTTTCTGAATTTGCCTGGTCAGCATCACCTGGAACTCTTGTTTAAAATTCTGGTTCGCAGGCTCAAGTTAATTACATCATACTCTCCAGGGGAAGGGAGGGAATCTGTGTGTTTAACAATAATCTGGAGCTTCTCTTAAGTTCCACATTACTCCTTTGATTAAGTGAGCTTTGTAAATATTGCCCTGATTGACTCTGAATATTATTCTCCTTGGTTCTGCAATACTTTGATTTTGCCTAACCACACAAGACCTTATTTAATTATGGGCCAATAGCCATGAACTTTAAAGCCATGAACTTTTGAGCAGCTATATTACTCAAATGAGGTATGTATGAATCATAGATTCAGAACATATCTTTTGTATCTTTGTCAAGGCTATTTCAGATATTTTTACATTTTTAAAGAAACTGTCACTGCAAGGATTTAAAATATTCCTAAAATGCCAAGGTTGCATACTAATACTTCTGTGCTGCTTTCTCACTGGAGATATTAAAATGATGGAATGCTACATGATAAAATAAAAAAGTTAGACTTGAAGGAAGATCAGACTTAAAGTAAAAGAAAAAAAATCAAATTTCTAAGCGAAAAGGAAATAAGTCCAATTGAAAACAATAATAATGATAAAAGGCATTAGAAGTAGATCCTATGATGACACACTTAAAGGAATGGTGTGTAATTTGGAGAAGTTATGGTTAAAGGGTCTCCCATGGAGGAACGCACTGATTCATTCAGTGCAAACATTACGCTGATGAAGGTTTTCCATACTGAAATGATTGTTCTTTATGTATTACATTGATTTATGAATCATATTTACATTCTTAAAATTTAAAGTCATCAGGTCCCTGATGGCTATTGATACTTTTCTCTAATAAATCTTCTGGTATAGACTTTTTTTTAAGAAAGTTAATTATTGAGCACTCACCATGTGCCAGGCACTACTCTAAATGCTTTACTTGTATAAACTGCTTTAATCCTCCCATCAATTCTGCGGGGTATGTATTATTATGGCTCTTTTTAAAGAGGTGACAACACTGAGACGCAGATCATTTCGCCTCTTTGCCCAAGGTCACACGGCTGTTAAGTGACAAAGCTGGGACGCAAACCCAAAGGACTGAGTTCAATCCCTGTGTCCTTAGCCACATCGCAGTAGAGTAGCGGTCAATGCAGACAGCCGCTTCCTTACTTTCTGTCTCCATTCAAAAGTGAGTGATTAATATTGGCAAGTTTAGGCGGACCTGAGTCATGTTTCTCACTGTCAAAGAAAGAAGTTACAAATAAGGTAGGGAGATGTCTAGAATGAACCCCATGGTACTGGATTAGGTTGGAGACACCAATATGAAGCCATGCTTAGTTTAATACAGATAGATAGATAGATACATAGATGATAAATAGACAGAGAATTAGAGACGTGCATGCATGTATGCTTGGGTTAGTATAGACACAGCTATTTCCTAGCTTGTCTCCTTAGAGGACTTAGACACAATGACTCTTCAGCACTAAGGAGTATATCCAGCACTCAGATTGTGGTTGCTAAATACCATTCTCTAATAGAAGGAACCAGGGATCCTTGGAGAAACGGCTGATCTAGGGATAGAGCAGGGAAAATATCAGATGAGCCTGGAGTATCTTCTAGTGCCGCAAAATAAGGAAGCGCCCAAAGAACAAAAGGATGGGATACATCAAAGGGACACAGAAGCCATCTTTAAAAAGCCTATAATGGTCAAAGCTGGCATAATTTTAAGGAACAAAATAAATACATAGAATTGGATTAAAACTCAAAGTAAAAATTTTAAAACATATTTTTATTTGTTTATCTATTTTTGACGAAGGGATGGGGGGGTTGCAAGGAGGGGTGCTGTTTCCTTGTGTTTTGTTGCTGTTGTTGTTGTTGAGACAGAGTCTCACTCTGTCACCCTGGGTAGAGTAAAGCGGTGTCAGTGTAGCTCACTGCAACTTCCAGCTCCTGCTCCAGCGATCCTCATGCCTCAGCCTCCCAAGTAGCTGGGACTACAGGCATCAGCCAGAACACCCAGCTGATTTTTTTTTTTTCTTTTTGATAGAGACAGGGTCTAACTCTTGCTCAGGCTGGTCTCGGACTCCTGATCTCAAGCAATCCTGTCGCCTCGGCCTCCCAGAGTGCTAGGATTACAGGCATGAGCCACAGCACCCAGTCCAAAATAAAATTAAAAAATACAAAACTCAGACATATTAAATTAATGATTGAGTAAATAAATATATAAATAAATACCAAGAAGGGAAAAACTCTTCCTTACAGTATTCCAAATAATATATGTAGATAATTTTCCCTCCAGGAAACGAAGCCTAACCCTTTCCCACTTGAGTATGGGCTGGAATTTGTGACACATTTTTACAAAATAGAGTAGGAAAAAATAGTAACTTTACAGTGGAGAAAGCTGACAAACACTATCTTAACTAAGTGATCAAGGCTAATATTACCAGTGATAAGTCATGTTGATAGCATGTTCCCTGATAAGACATGACAAGATATGATGAGAAGGACATTCCATCCTGCTGGAATGTCAAATCTCACACCATGAGAAGACATCAGACAAACATAGAATGAGGGACATTCTATTAAAAAAAAAAAAATTCACTTAAGACAAGGAAAAACTAAGAAACTGTCACAGACCAGAGTAGACTAAGGAGATATAATGAGTAAATGGTATTTGGATTGGATCTGGGAACAGAAAAGAACATTGATGAAATCCAAATAAAATCTAGAATTGAACAGTAATGCACTAACGTTAATTTCTTACTTTGACAAACATACCATGGTTTTGCAAGATTTTAGCATAACATTAGGGGAGACTGGAGGATGTGTCTATGTGAATGGTCCATCCTACAACTTTTCTATAAATCCAAAATTATTCCAAAGTAAAGAGTTGACTAACAGAAAAATAGCTTAGGTAGACCTAGACAACCTCTTTTCTGTAAGATCAAATATCATACTGGAACAAGAAATCAAGTGATTTTGTGAAATCTCTCTTTGTGGAGATATCTTTAAATGTGCAAAGACAATCATTGCCTTTTCCAGCGGGTAGGTTGGCCTACTAGCAGGAAAGGAGGCTGTATCATCTGCTATCTTGAGACTTCTTCCAGATCTGTGATTTCAACTTGTTAGGAATTCGATTTAACTCAATTCATGCAACATTGGCTAGTAATCTATGAATGCCAAGAAATATGTCATATGGACTATTCTGAAATAGAGTATGCTTAGTAATAATAACCTTTATTTTGTCATACAATCAAACTGCACGCAATAATATTTTTGGTACAAATAAGAGTACAGTAATTAAAATTTTTAAAAAACACAGACAAAAATCTAACAGTGCTGATTCTAAATAATTTTTCTTGCTTTTCCAATTTATCTGGACTAATAACATCTTTCGAAAATCCAATATTCTTGAATGACTGTTTTGTGTTAGACATTGTACAGTACATTAGGAGAACAGATGAGATTCCTGGGTTAAGTGTTCAGAAAATGTGATTCCGAGGATCAAATTCACTAAATTATTTCAGATATAAAAGTGAGGTGTATATAAATGCCTATTTAAATATGTAATGCAACACATCTGTGCACAATCCTTAGATAAAAGTTTTCTGTTTGTTCTTAAAAGTTCAGTATGATGTAGAGGAAATAAAGTCCAACCGTTCAGACAGCCAAATAGCAGATGAAACAGATGGACTCTGACCTGCCATAAAGGCCAGAAAATTCTCCTATTTTGGCTCTTATATTAGCACTGGCATGAAAAGTCCATTCTTCTGCAATTGTGGTTTTAAGTTGCACAGCCTCATGCTTTTCCATTCTTATATATAGACCCATCAAAGTCTATATCATGGATAACAGAATAATAATTTATAAAGCCTCCACTTAAAAATAAACGTGAGAGATTGAGCACCATAAAACTAATTTGGGCTTAGTGCCCAGAGAAATCGCATATTGAGTTGTTCTTGACATAAATATATACACTAGAGCCACATATTAGCTAAACCTCTTGGTGGATTTCTATTTAACTCAGTCAAGGCAGACAAATGTATCACAACACTAGTATTGATTTATACCGAACTGCAGAAACATTGTCCGTACTAAAATGATTTTGTATGCCAGTATACACAAGGCAATAAACCAGTGCATCTGCAAACACACAGTTAAACGTTGTAGCTATCTGATCACTGTTAGCTTCTAAACAGTCTGGCCAGTCTTTGGTTTTTGAATGAAACAGCTACAAAGTTCACATGTGTGTTTTGCTCTGGTTACTCAATGCAACAACAACAAAAGGTGTTGACAAGAGATGTGGTAGAGATACAACAGGGTCTTTTCCCTTTGGCAGAGAGCATTCTTGGCCTCTTTTGAAAAGTCCAAGGTGCAAGGTGGAAGACTACCCCTACAAAGGGGTGAGGCAGCCTCCCCCCTGCTGACCAAGATTTTGGCTCCATTCAAGGATTCCTGGGGTGTAAATACCCTTGCCTGGCCTCACTGAGAATCAGTAGCTGTCTGGGAGTCTCTGTAAGTGCCCAGCACCAGGACCATGCAAGTGCAGGTATAAAGGGCTGTTGCAAAACTGTGAGACTACACCAGTCATAACAAGGGTGACACTGAATCCACCTCTGCTACATGAAAAGATGCAGCGAGAGAGTTTATTATTTCAGAATCTGCTGAATTTCCTCCCTTCTTGCTTCTTTTTCTTTCAACGACACGGAGACAGTAATATCCACATGCATAATTTGGAGACACATGTGTGCATTCCTTTTTCTCATTCCTCTTCTGGTTGTATTTGTTTTTGTATACATGTGCCCAACCACTTTTCTTAGGAGCACCAGCGGAAACTATAGTAGCCTAGGGAAAAAGCCTGGACTTTTGGGTCAGAAAGATCTTTACTGGATTCCTGGCTACACTACATACCAGCTGGGTGACCCTAACGGTCACTGTACTTTGAGCTTCAGTTTTGTTATGTGGGAACAAAAGCACCCACCCCACAGAGTTGCAAGGGGCATAGAGAGATGTGTCTGACACAGGGTATCGCCCAGTCAGAATTAGTTCACTTTCCCTTCCCCTCCTTCGCCACCTCTGCTCTATAACAATCTTGCCTCTCTTAGACATCCTTCTCTGCTCATCTCCTCACCCCAACTGGTAATTCGCATTATCTTGGCGAAAAAAAAAAAAAAAGGTACATTTTTAAATATTTCGACCTCACTGAATAAATTGAAACCTTTTCAGTTTCTCATTTAGAAATCTTGTGACTTCAAACTTTTCAGCCTCTCTGACAATAAATGTTTAAAAATTATAATAAGCTTCTGTTTTCCCTAACATCTCAACCCTTTTCCTGGCTTGAGAGCCTTGATGGAAGGCGGGGAATGCCTCCCCCTAGAGGAAACAAAAGGGAATACAGGAGGGATGTGAACTTAGCTCAGCCAATCAGATGCCCCCAATGTGGTACTGAACTGGACTCAGCCAATCTGATGCTCCTAATGGCAAGGGATGGGACTGAGCAAAGAATGATTCCAAGCAGGGTGAGCGAAGGACAATGTCCATCTCCAAGTACTGCAGGGGTCAGGGCGCCGAGGGTACCACGCAGTGAGGGGCGAGGCATTCAATGGTGGCTGTAGCTGAAGGCACTGCTCATCTCTCAGTCTTTCCAGAAGAGCCCCCTCTCATCCCTAGGCAGTTTCATTCAGGCTCTTGTGGCTCCTTGCTCCAGATCTACTCTGGAGAGGGATCTAAGAAGTGAAGATTGAGACATTCTAGAGCCATTTTCCAACTTTCGTGCCATTGTCTTGGGAATACGTCTCTCCTAGATAAAAATGACAGGCTACAACGCTTCTCTGAGGAACCCTCGCTAGATTGTTCTGTTTGAATCTTAATTTTAGTAACCTGATTTTTATTTCTCTTCCTCTCACTTTTTTATTTCTGTATACATGTTTGAGTGTGTGCGAGATTGTGTGTGCACACACACGGATCTCTGTGTGTGTGTATCTGTGCATGTATTTCTTTCTCGTCAGTCTTCTCATGTCAAAGTCTAACCTGGAGTCAAAAGAGCTCACAAAGTCATCTTTGGTTAAAAACCAATATAGCCAAAATCAATAGAAAATCCAGAATTTAAAAGATGCTTTTACATACTGCAAGTTAAAAAAAACCTTTATTTTAAGTATATAAATGCAATGTTGAATATTTTCTCATTGCATTTTACAGTAATTTCTGGGATTATAACCCCAGAAGTAAGAAGCACAATTTAAATAAATGTACATATTTTAAGTCACAATAGAGTTGCTTTCTTTGCTTCTTTAATCAAAGGCTTTAGCCACCTATAAGTTATTCTTTTCTTTTCTTCTCAAGCTGCCACATCTACCTGCCAGAATTCACCTTACACCCTGGAGAGAGTGTCACTATAGTCGGTGGTGGCGGGTGGGGAAATGCTTCTGTTCCACTCAGTATTCAGCAACATCTGTACTGCTCCCGTCTCTGCTGTTAATAGTGAACCAGGAAATCACTGACTGGGATTCACTGAATAGAAGCTGAGCTCATGGACTCTGCCACTTATTACCTTTGCGACTTTGGGCAAGATAGCTCTCGGTGCCTCTGTTTCCTCCTCTGGAAGAAGAGATGCTGATTATAATAGCTCCTACTTCACAGGGCTATTGTATCAAATGAGTTAATGCACATGAAGTGCTCATTGCTTGGCCCAGCACACAGCATGTGCCCAGGAAGGGTTAGCTGTTGTAAATATAATACACATCACTTAGTTGACCAGTGAGGGACTTCCAGATCTTATAGCCTGTTATGGTCTGAATGGTGTACCCCTCGCCCAAATTCACAGGTTGAAGTCCTAACCTCCAGTACCTCACAGTGTGACTGTATTTGAATTCAGGGCCTTTAAGAGGTAATTAACGTCAAATGAGATCATATAGGTAGGCCCTAATCCCATAGGGTTGTTGTCCTTATAAGAAGAGATTAGGACAAGCACACACAGGGAGAAGAGTGCCATCCGCAAGCCAAGGAGAGAGGCCCTCGGGAGAAACCACCTCTGCCAATGCCTTGATCTTGGACTTCTAGCCTCCAGAATTGAGAGAAAATAAATTTCTGTTTTTTAAGCTACCTAGTCTGTGGTACTAATGTTTTGGTACTATGTTATGGCAGCCCTAGAAATGAACACACTGCCTGATCTCAAGACGTATACTTGAAACTGGCTCCAACCTTGGATTCTCTGTCCTTGAACCTTTCTGATTCTCCTGTCTCTCTAGATACTCCTCAGTCTGTCTCACTGGTCCCTTTGCCACTCTCTCTGACCCAGAATGTAAATGTTCCCCAGGTTCTTTTCGTTTTTGTTTTTTAAGAGGCGAGGCCTTACCATGTTACCCAGGCTGGCCTTGAACTCTTGTGCTCAAGCAATCCTCCCACCTCTGTCCCTGAGCAGCTGGGACACAAGTTGGACCTCCGTGTCTAGACAGGTTCTTTCTCAGCACTCTCCTCTGTCTATGTTTCTTCCTGAGGTGATTACCCCTTTCACGGCTCCAACTGTCACCTTTAGGCCAAAGAATCCCAAATCTGTAGCTCTAGTTTCGCTCCATCTTGGATCTGCACAAACTTTCCTAATGCCTGTTAAACATCATCATGATATCTTGCTAATATACCTGCCAACCAAACTCACTGTCTTTCCATTCATACTTTTTCCTCCTGTTTCTCCTCCCTCCCTTAATGACTTTATTATTGCCTTAGTCACCCCAGCTATGAAATCACTCAAGCACTGTTCATTCCCTTCTCATCAGCCCCTTGCCCCCAAGCCCTTTAACTGGTTTTCCGCAAAGTTTCACTTGCTTTTCACTCTTTCCCCTTTCCCAGGCCCTACACAAACCCGGGACTCATCATCTCTTGCCTAATATTTTGCAATTGCTTCCTAATTATTTTTCCTACCTTTGGTTTCAGATCTCCGTTTTTCAAGGAATTTTTTCCCTAAAACACAAATAAAATTATTTCCCTCTTGAAATATCTTAGCAGCACTTTGTTGTCTAATTTAACAAATAAAGCCCAAAATTACTTCCATTGGCACTCATGATTTTCTGTGATCTGTTAAATATCCTTCCTTTTCAGCCTAAAAGGATATATTTTTTTTAATTCTGGCCTCTACAGAATCACCCAGTACACTTTACGCTGCTACTGTATGAGACCATTTCAGAATCAGTGTTGATTCTTGATTCTGCAAACAGCAATCGTTTATATTCTGTAAATATATTTCCATAGTCTTCTACAGATGACAAGACTTCCTTTCAAAGTAGACCCCACCTGGTAAATGAAACAAAGGAGAACTCTGATATTTTTTATAAGTGCTATTTTTAACTCCATGGATCCTCATCACGGCTTATCTAGATTAACCTGTAGAGCTGAGGATAATCGTTTGGGTGCATGCGTCCTTCATTCTCCTTAGGCCTATTTCTAGAAGTTCAAGATTACCCTGGCCCAGAACCCACTGTTTCTAATGGTCAATGCCCAGTGCCACTCCTCGGAAAGTGTCAAGAGTGTAAGACTCGGGCAGGGCGTGGTGGCTCACGCCTGTAATCCTAGCACTCTGGGAGGCCGAGGCGGGTGGATCGCTCAAGGTCAGGAGTTCGAGACCAGCCTGAGCAAGAGCAAGACCCCCGTCTCTACCAAAAAATAGAAAGAAATGATCTGGACAGCTAAATATATATATATATATATATATAGAAAAAATTAGCCAGGCATGGTGGCACATGCCTGTAGTCCCAGCTACTCGGGAGGCTGAGGCAGAAGGATTGCTTGAGCCCAGGAGTTTCAGGTTGCTGTGAGCTAGGCTGACGCCACAGCACTCATTCTAGCCTGGGCAACAAAGCGAGACTCTGTCTAAAAAAAAAAAAAAAAAGTGTAAGACTCAAGTCCATGGCAATCAAATGCATTTCCAGTGGGCTAAGGACCCTTACACAAATTGTTAGAATTCTTGTGTGAAAATCCTTAGCAGTCATGGAAATGAAATGGAGTCTCACTTTAATTTTGTTCCTAGGAGCTCCCACACCCACAGAGTTGCCATTGCAGATGTTCAGTAGACAGAGAACTGAGTGTTGGTGGAGAAGGGGAGATCTGGGTGAGGAGTCTGATTCTGGAGTTCTCCACATCCTGGAGATAAACAGAACTGCGCCCGCAGACACGTTGTTAGCTGTGAAGTGTAGAGAGGAGGGCCTGACCCTGCGGTGTGCACATGGGAATTCTCGAAATGTGGTCCTGCCCGTGCGGAGCAAGGGATGTAGCGATCAGTACTTAGATAAAGGAGAAACAACAAACAAACAAAACAGGGCATGTTTCCGTTACATTTCCCGTCTTCTTAAGAGTTTACCCCAATCTTCATCAATACATCTGAAGAACATTTTGTTTTACTCTCTAATGACTTGCTTTAAACTTTCAAACTATTTTGGTGTCATTCTTTAGCATGGGCAGAGAAATTTTTTTTTAAAAAAGGGTTTCTTTGGGGACCACTAAATATAGTTTTTAATCTGTTTGATTTGATTTTTATTTTAGTGATACCCAGAGGAATACTCATGTATGAATAAGCCTGAAATAATAAAGCTTGGAATAATTGTATTTTGGGGAAATAGGTCAATTCACAGCTACCATTAAAAAGGCAAGCATCTTGTAGCAATAGTTCTTTCTGAATGTTGTTCATCAAAACTATTGCTATGTTACCCATTCCATGTGTTTTTAGCTTGATATTAATGTTTAGAAATGTAGAAATGTAGATTTTGGGGGCAGTTTTTGAAGAATAATGACTTTCAGGTTAAAATACATGGGGAGTTTGGGGCCAAAATTCCATTAATAAGATTACTGTACTTCTTGATTTGAGAAAAACCATACAAGTTCTTCCCAAATTATGAACACCCGACTCATGAACATCTACAGAAAAATCTGGTGGCAGACGGGCTTCTCCTGCCCTTCCAGGTTTTCCCTGGGACCGAGGGTCACGAGATGATGCTGCCACCCTGCGGTCAATGTGGGTAACTAACATCTACCCCCAAGCGATTTTCTCAGGGGCCTCCCACATCTGGTTCAGTTCTTAATTGATTTCACATGAGGGCCGGGCATTGTGATTAGTACCCGGGGACAGACCTGTCTCTATCTACTTTTCCTGTGTGTTTTTCCGTTTACAATTCGGTTTATTTAATCTCGCGCAATTGCTTTATTGGGGCTCATCTTCTCTTGAACCCTTCCCATCCTCCTTTCCCCTCTCAACTCCCTGCTTGACTCCCTTAGATTTGATGTTTCCCCTTCTCCTTGCTCGAGTTTCATTTGTGCACCAGCAATGACACTAATCATGACTTTAAAGCAAAAGTGTTATGCCGTTAGACATTTTTTTGAAGGAAAAAGGAATTCATACATTTTATGATTTCCCCATGAACTTCTGAAGAGCTTAGAAAGGGTCCAGAGTTCTACAAAAGACTCTTTTTGTCTTCTCATCGAATTGTGTGTCTATATCGCTTTTATCCACTTCTCCTGGGGCACTGACATTGAAGAAAAAGATTCGCTCCTGTTCTCATCCATTTTTGATTTTCTAGAAACAATAAATGTTGCTTTTTACTATCTTTCATCATAAGTATGGACCATTCAACTCATGTGGGTTAAATTGACTTTCTTATCTGTGAATATAATCATTATTAATAAAACTATTTTTAGGGAAAATTTATTCTGAATTCAAACGAGTAGCTTTAACGATTTTGAAATGCAATCCACTTCAACATGAGAATTTTCTGCAATTGAAAAACAGATAAATTAGAGGTTATTTTGTTTATAATAGAAAAAGATGTTACTTAATAAAATAATTTATCATGAAGTTTCTAAATAACATGATCTTCCCAATGCATTTAAATTGTGATTCAATTGTAAAGCATTTAGAAACAGAAGTAGTTATAAATCCAGTGGGTATAAACACAGATAGAACCAGGAAAGATCAAAGAATTTGGAAGAGTTACATAATTCCGTTAGTTCCACTAAGTGCACGCATATCTGGAATATCCTTACTTGCAATCAAAACAATCGTGAAGACTAATTACGATAAGAAATATGTAACCTTCAAATAAATTCCTAAAATTCTTGGTGGAATTGCTAAATCAAAGGGTATGTACATTTGCAATTTTGATAGATACAGTAGTGCCAAATTTCCCTCCCTAGAGATTAAACTAATTACATTTCTACTGTTTATTTTTGAATCCCCAAATACATCATTATTTTTGTTTCATACGATGTTTGTTAGATTTATCCAGACATTTACAGCTTCCTGCGTTCTTCTTTCCTTCATCTTTTCTGGCCTTCCATGTGGAATCATTTTCCTTTTTTAAAACATATCCTTTAGAATTCTCTTTAGTGAGATTCTGCTGGTGCTAAACTCTTTGTTTTCTTTGTCTGAAAATGTCTTTCTTTGCTTCCTTCCTGTTTGTTTTAGTCTCACTAGATGTATCCAGATGTAGACTTTTTTCCTACTTAAGATTTTGTGAGCTTCTTAAATTTGTGGATTTGTCTTTTTTTTTTATCAGTTATTAGTTATTATTATTTCAAATATTGTTTTTTACTCACTCTTTTTTCTTCTGTTTTTAGGACTCTTATTGAATGTACATTAGACCTTCTTATTCTATCTTCTATGTTTTTTAACCTCTTTCTGTATTTTTTGTCTTCTGTGCTGCATTGTAGATAATTTCTTCTGACCAACATCTAGTTCACTAATTTTCTCTTTAGCTTTTTCTAGCCTGCTGTGAAACTATCACTGAGCGGCTAGAGTTTTTCATTTTTAGAAGTTCAAATATTTTTGTTAATGTTATTTTTTAGCTCCTGATTCCCTGGAGATGTTTTCGAGCTGGTCTTTTACTTCTTAATACATAAAAATAGTTGTTTTATAGTATGCACCTGAGAATTCCATCTCTGAGGTATCTATTGTGGCGACTATGAAGATGCACCTTTGAGATCTCTGATTGCAGGGGGCACTAATGGCTGATGGCCCCAGTGGCTGTGACCTGATCTCCATTTCCACATTCATGTGGAGGACACGATTCCACAGGCTGCTCCCAGTTGATGATTGAGGACAGCCAGGACTCTGAGGGAGGCCTGTTTCTGGGAGACATGTGACTCCTCTGACAAATGGCTGTGGCTCAAGGACTCCACATTAGCCTTGCGGAACTTTCTTAGAACTGCATTGCAGCTTAGGATTCTCCCCCCAACCTTCCTTCCCTCTCTCCTGAGCATTGTGGTGTGATGCCTCCTCCCGAGTCCCTTGGCAGCCTTTCCATTTTCTCTGACAGGTATTTCCCCGACAGGTATTTCCCCTAACATATTTTGTCATATTTAATTCTATCTCGGTGTCTGCTTCTTGGAGAACCTGGACTAACACAAGGAGCACCAGGAATAATTCAAGAAAATAGATGATAAATGGGGATTTGAGACTGCTTCCTGCACTGCCAGGTGGGCAAAGAGGACACCTATCCTGGCTGGCAGGCAGGACACGAATAGTCCCTGGCACCAGGCGGAGGCGTCATTAATAAAGATTTCACCAGTAATGACAGGAAAAAATGTCCCAGTGAAGGGGCTGTGGCAGAGATGCAGGCATTCAAAGATGTGGGGGTGTAGGGGGTGGGAAGCCATGCCTACAAAGACTGTAGAGTCACCTGATTGCAGCTAAATTGTGTTGATGCCCTGCAGATAGATAATGGGAAACTGGGGCCCTTGACAAATCATTAAAGGTTAGCCGTAGGAGCCTCGGTGTAACTTACAAAGGGGCCTCCTCCTGCAGTGGAGGAATGTGTATGGAACCCGTGTGATTCACTTGGGTGCAGCCTGGTCTTCCCTAGTCCTGCTGCAATTGTGAATGGAAACACACAACAATCTCAGCCTCAGAAGAGTGTGATTGTCAAGGGCTCAGACCCTCAGGAATAAAGGTTTGGTTCACCACCACACGGTAAGCCACCAAGACCTGCAGAGGTAATGGCTGAAGATGAGGTGACTACAGACCGGGGAAAGCAGTAATAGCTGCAGCCCCGGAATCAACTGCAATGATAGGGTCGTCATTCCCCCAATGTCCTTCAATGGTGCCATCATAGCTTCCTATATCCTTGATGTCCTGGGCTCAAGTGATCCTCCTGGCTTAGCCTCCTGAGTACTACAGGGCACGCACCACCAGGCCCAGCTAATTTTTTAAATTTTTTTGTAGAGATGGTGTCTCACTATGTGGCACAGGCATGGGAGAATTATTTGCAAATCATGTATCTGATAAGGGGCTAAGATCCAGAACATATAAATAACTCAACAACAAAAAAGAAACAATTAAAAAAATGTTTTGAATAGACACTTCTCCAAAGAAGTTATACAAATGGCCAATAAGCACATGAAAAGATGCTCCACATCATTAGGCATTAAGAAAATGCAAATCCAAACCACAACGAGATAAACATCACATTCATTAGCATGGCTATTATAAACAAACAAACAAACATAATAAAAAATGCTAGCAAGAATGAGCAGAGATTGGAACCCTTGTGCCCTGCTAATGGGAATGTAAAGTGGTGCAGCCACTGTGGAAAACATGGCAATTCCTCAAAAAGTTAAAAAAAAGAACTACCATATGATCAAGCAATTCCATTTCTGGGTATATATCCAAAGGAATTGAAAGCAGAGATTCGGAGAGGTATTTGTACATTCATGTTCGTAGCCAAAAGGATGAAGCAACGCAAGTATCTATCAAAGGATGAATGGATAAAGAAAATGCGATATATACGTACAATGCAGTATTATTCTTCCTTAAAAAGAAATGAGATTCTGGCACGTGCTACAACACGGTTGACTTTTAAGGACATTATGCTAATTGAAATAAGCCAGTCACAAAGGAACAAATACTGTGATCCCACTAATTTGCGGTACCTAGAAATAGTCAGATTCATAGAGACAGAAAGTAGAATGGTGGTTGCCGGGACTGGGGGAGGGGAATGGGGAGTTGTTGTGTAATGGGGACAGTTTCAGTTTTGCAAGATGAAGAGTTCTGTGGGTGGATGGTGGTGATGATAGTATAATAATGGGACTGTCCTTAAGGTCACTGAACTGTACATTTTTAAATGGTTGAGATGGTAACTTATAATGTATTTTACTGCAATTTTAAAAAAAGAAGCAGGTCACCAAATAATACATACAATAAAATTCTACTAATATAAAATTCAAAAACAGGCAAAACTGCATTCATAGATGGTAAAACTGCAAAGAATAGCAAGGAAATGATTTTTATAAAAGTCAAGATGAATGGTTATTATCGCTAGGGGAGGGGTGGGGGAAGGACTTTGGGGGAGCCGGCCACGTTCTATTTCTTGATTCAGGTTGGCATCTGGATGCTCACTTTATGATTGTCTTTAGCTGCACATATATTTTAGGTATTCTTCTCTATCTTTGATATAGTTCACAGTTAAAAGAAAGAAAAGTTTAAAGCACTTTACTGCTATATGATTACTCAATCAGACGACACCGTGGCAAAAGCAGCTAACAGTTTGCTAGAAACCTCACAGCCTCCCAACTAAACAGCTCTAGGGTTTCTCTTTCCATTCTTCCCGGTGGGTTTGGAACAGGCAGCTCTCCAGCAACCAGCATCGCAGGCGCTTGGACCCCACACTGGGGAAGGAGCCGGGAGAAGCTGAAGGGCCGATGCCCAAGACTGGTCTCTGAAGTGGATCTGGGGCTTGAATGTTATTTCCTACCTCGTCATGACACTCCATTCGTAATTCTTTAGCGGTTAAAAAGCATCAAGTGGTGACATAAACCAGACACAAAAGGACAAATGTTGTATGATTCCATGGCTATGAGATACCTAGAATTGTCAAATCCATAGAGACAGAAAGGAGAACAGTGGTTGCCAGGAGCTGCAGAGGGAGAAGAGAAATGGGGAGTTAGTGTTTAATGGGTCAAGTTCCAGTCTGGGCTGATGACAAGATTCTGGAAATGGGTAGTGGTGACGGTTGCAGAAAAATGTGACTGTATAGCTAAAATAATTGTTCCAACAGTAACTTTTCTGTTATGTATATTTTACCACAATAAAAAAAAAATCAAGTGGATTTTTTTAGCCTTATTCAGTTCAATGTCGAAAAGAAAGATGTGCTTTAAACTCCAAACTCTACTTTGCAGTGTTTCTAAGTGACCGACCAGACAGCATCAGTATTACCACCCACAAGAATTTGCTGACCGCTCACTGTGTGCCTTATCTGAGATGAGTGCTGTGATTGCAGGTGAAAAAAAATGACTTTAAAAATATTATTCATTAGTAACCAGGCAACTCTTTGCATTCCAAGAATTTCAAGTAAAGTATAAACGACTTCAGATTCTCTTGAGTGCCAGAGACAAAACTAACACATGGTACGTCCCAAATATTTAAAGAGCTAGAAGTTCGCCCCTGGGGTGCAGGGGATGGGAAGCATAGTGGTAAATATAGAGGACTTGGAGGAGGCTATTGCCATAAAATGTGGCAGAGCAACAACAGAATAAATAAATAAATCATGGTATAGTCATAGAGGGATTGCTCTGTAGCAACCCTAGTAAACGAACTGCGGCTACACACGACAACCAGGATGAACCGATGCTAAAGGGAAAACCAATCGCAAAAGAATATAAACATCACGATTTTATTTAAAGTTCCATATACATTCATAAATAGGCAAAGCGATTCTATATTATTTAGAATGAACGCAAGGAGTAACTAAAGAGCAAAGAAACAATTACCTCAAAATCAGGAGGGTGGAGACCTCTGCCGGGAGGGCGGGAGGACGCTCAGGAAGGGCACCTGGCTGGGCGCCACCCTGTGACAGCCGTCACGTGCTGTTTCCTGACTTGGGTCGTGGTGACGCTTGCTTTATAGCTGTTTGTTAAACTCTACATTTATAGCATTGTATTGCTCAAAGCCATAATAAAAGACACAGAGGAGCAGCACTGTCTGCGTGTGGCTACTCCACTTAGCGTGGGAACGTGAAGGAGGGTCCCGTAATGTTTTGCTGTGGCGATTTTTTCCCAGAGCTACCCAGACACTTCTATTTTTTTAAAAAAAATAAATCGTATTGTGCATATTTAAGGTATGCAACATGATGTTGTAAGATAAATATATATAGTAAAATGGTACCGTAGGGGAACAAATGAACATAGTCATCATCTCCCATAGTTACTCATCCTCCCCTTCCCACAATTACGAGCAGCTATAATCTACTCATTTAGCAAAAATCCTGAATACAATACACCGTTATTAACTATAGTCCTTATGCGGCACATCAGATCTTTTGAGTTCTTCATCCTACGTATTCGTTACTTTGTATCCTTGGACCTACATCTCCCCATTTCCTACCCACCCCCCGCCCCCCGCCAAGAACCATTGTTTTCTTCTCTATCTCAATATATTTGACCCTTTTTTTGTAGATTCCAGATATAAGTGAGATTATGCAGTATTATTTTCGAAAATGTAGAGCTGAGTACTCAAGAAATCCTCAATATCCAGAACTGAAAACTAGAGCTGCGAGCACATAGTCTGAAGTAGCTGGGGGCAAGTGTCCCTTGGAGTATAGGGACGTGAATTTAACTTTCATGCAGGCGCAAGAGATTGGGCCTTGGGCCCACCGTTGATAGGAGGTAAGAGTTGAGACTCCCATGTAAATTAGAGACTCTTAAAAGACAATAACCTCAGTGAAAAAGATCAGAAAAAAGCCTGTAGTCCCCATCCAAGGACACCAGTTTATGTTCATTTCTCGGCTTGGGAATACTTTGACCACTAGAGTGTATTTACTTTGATAGACTCTCACTGAAAGAATCATTTAATTTTCTTCTTCAGGAAGAAGAAAATTGTGCTCAGAAGGAAAGACCAAGTTACAAGAACAAATAGAAAGCGAAGAAATACATAAATTTTTGGCTAAGTCTAAAAGGCACTAACTATTAATATGTCAAATAACAAAATCAATAATAACTACTTTGAGGATGTAACAACAATATTGTAACTAAAGTACTGTGAAAAATAACATATAAGGTTATGGGAGTTTTAAAATGCATTTTTAAATTCTGGCCAGGCACAGTGATTCACGCTTTTACATGGGTCAAAACATTTTTATCATGTTGGCCACATTCTCTTATGTCAGTATAATAATTTGAAATTAATAACAAATAGACAACAAAGTTTATATTTTTGGAAATTAAAAAAAACTTTTAAGAACTAAAGAATCAAAAGATCATAATGGAATAATAATTCCTAACAGTAATTGAGCACTTACTATGTGCCAGGCATTCTTCTATGCATTTCACATGTATTAGTTAATTTAATCCTTATAGTGACCCCAAATAAGAACTATCCTTACTGCCACTTTACAGATAATGAAACTGAGGCACAGAGTGATTCAATAACTTGTCCCAGAGGCAGAGCACAACCTTTTTATCACACCCCCAAACTGCCTCTTCACTTAGAAATTATGTAACTGAATGATCATGAAAATAATAAATATAAAAACATATGGGGTACATAAAAAGTGTAGTAAGCGGGAAATGTATAATCTTAGATGCTTATATCTTGGTAAAAAAGGAAAGACTGAAAACTAATGAGCAAATACTCAACAGAGTAAACTCCAAAATAGTAGATGCAAAGAATTAGTAGAAAGCATAAATCGATGGAACAGAAAATGAAGAAACAATGGAGAATATGATAAAGCCCAAAGCTGATGGGTCATAAAAACCAATGATATGGAAAGCCCTGCAAGCAAGATTGAGCATGAGAAAATGAGATAAAGCACACACACAACCATGCTAGGACTAGAATGAGCTGTTGTCAAAGAGGGAGCAGGGGTTTTGAAAACTGTAAGAGGATTTTATTCACAACTTAATGACAATAAAGAAAAAAGATAAAATGGACAATTTACTAAAATAAATATAACATATCAAGAGATTTACAAGGCACAGAAAACCTGTGTATATCAATAATTATGCTTCTATGATATTATCAGTAGTTAAAAATCAACCTATCAGAAAACCCAACCCTACAAAGAAGTATTGAGTATAACACATGGTTTTCTGAATGATAGAAAAACTTTTTTTAAGCAGAAAAAGAGGGACTGTTTCCCAACTTATTTTATGAACTAATACAACCTTGACCAGAGCAACACAAGAAAGGAAAATTACAAACCAATCTCATTTGTGAATATAGTTATAAAAATTCTAAATAAATTTTGTCAAATAGAGTTATAGCAATATATAAATAAAAGAACATATCATGAATGAGTTGGATTTATCCCAGAGTGCAAAAATAGTTTAAATTAGAAAATTGTGTTTATGTTATTTGTCATATTAACAGATTAAAAGAGAAAAAAATAAGAACATTTTGGAAAACACAGAAATAGTGTTTGATAAAACTCAGCACAAATTCATGATACCCTTTTGTTTTTACTAAAACAGGAATAGAAAAGGACTTCCTTAGTCTATTTTTAATTTCCCAGAAAAACAAAAATCTGAAGCAAATTTGGCAACATGTCAAGTAAAGCTGAGTATTGGGCATGAGAGGTATTTGTACTATAATTCTCTGAACTTAATTTTTTGTTTTGTTTTTGGATCATCTCGATGTTAAATGAAAAAATAATTGAAATAATAGAGAAAGTGATGATATAGAAAATCCATAAAATGAGACACGAAAGAAAGAACAGAAACAAATGATCACTACAAAACTGAGCAAAAGGGAATAAGATGAGTATTGTTCATACCACGTTTTAGATGGACAATAAATGTGAACGGCTCAAAGAATTGGGAAATAGAGAAGAAGAGGGAAAAACTCACAAGAGATACAAAAAAGAGAAATGACAACAAGAAAAGAAGGTAATGTAAATGAAAAGTAGAATGAAACAAAAAGGCAGTTTGAATCCAGTAGAATAGATTTATGGAAACGAGGAGTGTTAATTTAAAAAGGAAGAGGAGGAGGGGGAGAAAGAGAAAAGGCAGTCCCCCCAAAACTCTGATAATATAGTAAGCAGAAAAACACTCCCTTTTAGGGCCAATGGTTTTTTCTACTCACCTGCAGTAGAGAACAAACCCCTATGCTCACGTTGTGAGTCTGTGGCTGTGAGCTTTTTGTGGAGTCTGGCAGGTGCCAGCCAAGCAACTTCTCTAACTAGGGGTGCAGGTAGCCAACTGCTTGTGGTAAAATTGGTGCAAAAGAGCAGATACACTATCTCCAAAAATACGCCATGTATTGAAAGGTGCTGGAAGTTAAAGTTGGTTAAAAATATGTATATGAAATGCTTTATAAACTATAACACACTATATAAGTGGCATGACAATTATCAAAGGTAAAGTAGCAGGTATTATAAGGGTAAGGCAAGCTTTAGTTACACATTTAACACCTTGGAAGGCATTAGTACATAATAGCCTTCATTCATTTCTTCATCCTTCTTGAGTGCCTGCGGGACATGAATGAGACACAGTCTCTGCCCTCAGAGAGCGTGCAGGCTTTTAGGGGAGCGTGGGTGCTTGTACATGATACCAGGCAGAGCGCGGTGAGCGCCGTGAGAGCAGTAATTCCCTCCTGTAGGGATAAAGCACTGTGCAGTGGAGAAAATAAATTTCTCACAACCTTCTGAGGTTTGATAATTGAGTCTATGAAATAAACTGACAGTAGTTAGATCAGCAGGAAAAATGGCACACAAGTTTATCACATGCACGGAGCATCACAGGAAAGAAAAGTGAGCACCTGGCAACCCAGTGAAATTTAGAAGCTTACTTACCTTCTTCATACAGAGGCAGGAGAGATGTAGGTGGCTTCGGGGAGAGTAAATGATTTTGGGGGAGATGAAGAGGTGATAGCCTGAGACAGAGTCTTTCTGGGTGTGGTGTGGACCCCCGGTCTCTTCTGTGATGTGGTTAATCCTCTCTGGTTGATGAGATTTCCCGGGAGGAGACTCAGGACAGTTCTGCTCCTGTTCAGAGGACCTGTCTCTAGGCAGTTAAGGGAAGTCCAGAGAGGGCCCCTCCCTGTGCTTCAGGGGATGAAGACGGGGAGACCTCGCTCCCCAGGCTGCCTCTGAGGCCTTCCAATGTCCTCTAGTGCAGGACATTCAGCAGGCCAAACGTCACACTTTGGGGTATTATGTTCTGACCCCAACAATGGCCAGCTGTTAGCATCCAGGAAGTTCTGAAGAGGAGGTGGCATTAATGCACTGGGATCTTGAAGGACAGCGGATACTCGAATATGAAAAGATAAAGAACTCAGACAGAAGTAATTTTCTTTCCTTTCACCTAACATTTGGATAACTTTGCCAGTCATCCCTCCTGCCTTGAGGGAATTCTGTCAGGTCCTGCCTCTTGGCCAACTGTCGTCATGGTTCTTTGCCTCCTTGCTTAGAGAATTCACAAGCTGGACTGGTGTGACGGAGCGACCACAGACAGGAAGCACTTCCACACAAGGAACAGGAGGGAGCTACACAAAGGGAGAGCGTGTTCCGGAGAGGAACGGGTCGGTCTCTCTGAGTGGAGAAGAAAGTTGAGGACGCCCAGATGGTTTCCTTTTATTGGCCTGGGCCAGGGGCGGGCTCACGGGAGGTGTGGGATGTTACCAGATGATCAAAATACACGATTGACAGGTGTTCTTATAACAAAGTTGCAGTTCCACAGGTGTGTGTGCCTCAAAACCTCAAGTTCCTGCTCTTTGCGGTTGCGAGCTGCGTTTTCCTGCAGTCCCTCCCTCTGCGCCTAGGAACAGCCCTCCTGGCCTGTGTCTGCCACCTGCAGGTTTGGTCCCTGCCTAGCAAATTGGACAGAGGTCAGGCAAATCTGGATTAGGAAAGAAGAGGTGAAAGTCGGACATGAAGAGCCCGTTAAGGACCCCCGGCCTTGCAGGTTAAGCTGGAGTATAAAGGGGTGTGCGGGTATCGAAGTACCACAGCGTGGTTGGGGGCAATCTTGGCACTCCAAGTCTCAGACCCACATAGCCCTTTCCTCTTATCCTGCCTGTGGCGATGTGTAAGCAGGAAACAGCGAAGCAATGGTACCTACCCAGGCCTTCCCCACGCCCAGGGACAGGAGAACACTGATGGGGTCAGCTCGTATCTCCACACCAGCTCCCCTGTTTGGAGGAATTAATTTAATCATATGAAACCGTCTCCATAGCCCAAAGCATGTCCACTTATTTATGAATAATTTGAAACGGCAAGTAGAAATCTTTTACTGGACTACTTCAGAATATTTTGTAGTATAGTCAATCTTTATTTAAATTATCAGAGTTCACAGTATCCTTCAAATTGCATACTTAGGACGACCAGCTTGAACACTGATGTTTCTTATGCAGCTGAGACGCCACGTTCTCCCAATCTGTGCTGCGTGGTCAATGACAGGCAGCAACTTCCTGTGCTAGGTTGAAGAGACCTGCCCTGGGCAGCTTGCCCTGAAGAACAGACTTCCCTGAAGGAGCCAGTGCTATAGAACTGATAAATTATGAATGTGTTTTTTAGACGTGCTTGTAAAATATTTTACACTCCAAGGTGTATAAAGGTGTTGATAGGTATAAAGCCTGTTAAAGGTCTTTGGGTGGCCGATGGTCCAGGTCTTGTTACTTACAGTGCTTAGACTAGCAGCACAGCACCTCTCCTTACAAAGGCAAACTCAGGCCCCACCTGGACCTGGATCCCCAGGTGATTCGTATGCACATTAAAGTTTGAGAAGCCCTGGTTTAGACATCCTTGAGAAGAAGTTATATACCACCCCCGCCAACCCCCTAGAAAGATTCTCTAGGAGAAAGGCAGCTGAACGTTACTACTTTGTTTACTCTGACAGTAATGTGGATATCAAACAGGTCAAATAATATTCTGATTATTTTTCATTAATATACATTATCCTGCTAGTTACACAGTTTCTCTTTAGCCCTCAGAAAAAAATATTAGGAAATTAGGTGCCCACGTCCCTTGGTATCTGTGGGGGATTGGTTCCAGGACACCCCTGCAGATATCAAAATCCATGGATGCTCAAATCCCTTATAGAAAATGGCATAGTATTTGCATATAACCTACGTACATCCTCCCATATACCTCATATCATTTCTAGATTACTTATAAAACCTAATACAATGTAAATGCCACATACATAGTTGTTATACTGTATCGTTAGAGAGTGATGACCAAAAAAAAAAAAAAAACTGCACATGCTCAGTACAGATGTAACCACCCATTTTTTTTTTTTCCCGAATATTTTTGATCCCTGGTTAGTTGAATCCACAGATGCAGAACCCATGGATACAGAGGGCCATTGTATATTTAAATCTAAATTTAGCTCTGATTTGAAATATTCACATTATGAAAGTATATTAAAAATTAACACAATACTTTTGATTGCATGATTATTAAAAGTAAAATAATACCTTAAAAAAAGTTTTAGCTTATTATATCTTATTTTCCTCATATAAGGTCTGATTCATTAAATGGTTGAATGTTTATGAATAAATATCATTCCTATTCGTAAGATCCAATGACGGGTAATTAAAGAACTATACTGCCACTTACATACTTTTAATATTTATAGACATCTGTCACTTTACATTTTAGGATAGTCTTACCATATGTGTTGCTTTCTTTTTATTCCAGTAATTAAGTTTGTGACCTGATACTGTGAAAATTGTAGTTGCGACATTGTCAAATTGGTTATCAAGAGGCTTTCTTGCTGTTAAGCTTTCTATTTTTAAAAGGGGAATTGTTACAAAGGTTAAACTTGTCCTAGAATCTTGTTCCTCTTTTGTTAAAAAACTTTTTGTACACTTTTCAAGTCTCCTAAATTCATCTAAAAATATATCCCCCCGCATCGTATATATGGTTGTACTTGGGTAATAGCTTTACTTGGTGTCATTATTTAATATGTGAAATGTATCAATAATTTGCTAGAGGCCAGCTTGGTGGCCTGTAATACTAGCACTTTGGGAGGCTCTGAAGGAAGTAAAAATACTAGACGCCTTTTGTATTCTGACTTACAACGGCAGCAACTAGTCCAGGAAGCAGCCTGAGCTAAGTCAGACTTGCAGGATGTCAGACTGTTACCTCCAGTAACAATCCAGGGAGCTAAATAATAGCCTCTGTAACAATTGGCCCCAAGTGACCAGGACTTGATTAATAATAGACAGCTTCCTGAAATTTTGCCCCTGCTTCCAACTTAGGACCACCCAGAGAAAGCCAAATATGCACCCCCTAACCAATCTAGTTAGCTCCACTTCTAGTTAGCTCACGTGTAGCTTCCCTGTGCCCACAGCCTCCGTCAGGGCGTGCCTGAAGCCTTCCCCCTTTCCCATGCCTCTGTCTGCCTTTGAGTCTGGAGTCTTTGCCAGAACACAAGTAACGTGGCTGACTCCCTTGCTAGAGGAAACTCCGCTTGTTCTCATTTGATTGGTGTTTATTTAATTTGTACACGATCAATACATTAAGCATATATTAAATGTCCTCTACAAATGCGCATTCTGGTGGAGAAGACCTAAGACCTGGACCCAACAGAGCAGACAATCTAGTTGGGAAGCTAATACAATGAAACAATAATGTGTAAAACTGAACCGTTTTTGAGGTACTAGTATAAAATGCTGAGGCCTATTGTCATCAACTGTGACTGATATTGGCTACACCATGACTTCTGTAGGGTGGACACCATGACAAAACACTCAGACTGATTTAAACAGAAATGAGAAGCAGGTGTTTCACACACGTGCGCCGTGTAGCTGTTGCCTGACTGAGAGAAGAAACTGCATGAGCAAGTGTCTCCTCTCCAGCGCTTTCTCTGGGCTGGCTCTTGTCTCAGGTGTTTACGGCAGCATCTCCTGGCCCCAGTTCCCAGAAGCTCCGGGCTTTCCCATCCTGGAGACAGGATGCTACAGAGGAAGCCCACTGCAACCTTTATGTCTTTGAGCGCCAAATTCAATAAAGAGTGCAAAGGCCCTCTTTTCCAGAAGGCTCAGCTAAATGTCTTTATGTCCTTTTGGCTTCACTTGGGTTAATTCCCGTCTCTGCACCAATCGCAGGGCAAGGGAGATGGGAAACGGTCATTGGCTTGAGCCAATGCGAACCCCCTCTTGCAGCCAGAGGTGGGATCTCATACGAACCTCATAAATAGACTGGAGGAGAAGTGGTTTTCCAAAGGACATTGGGAGCAATGTTTCCAGAACAAGAGAGCATGGTGACTGGACAAAAAACATCAAATGTCCTGTGCAATGACTTGTATTCATTTACTCAGCAAAATATTCTGAGTTGTACCTACTTGTGCTGTTCAGTTAATGTGCTATGCTTTGGGGATTCGGGTATAAAGGATAATCCCATTCCTACCATTGGGGAGCATTCTATTATTCTACGATAATAGAATGGAGGAAGAAAAATAAGTATACCAGTATAGTGTGTTGTAATCTATGAAGAGGCATGCAGAGTGTTCTGTGGGGACACAGAGAAGTCACAACTTCCAGGGAGCAGCGGAAGGGAAGAGAAAGAGAAAGACAAAGTCGGGGAGGAGAGAGGTGAGGAGCAGCTTTTTAGAAGAGGTGGTGCCGGAGCTGAGTTCTTAGTACTCAGGATCATCAGCCTGACCAAGCTGGGAGCAGTGGCATTCTAAGTCGGGGGTACAACTTCAAATGCCCAGAAACCTGAGAATTTGGCCCATGTGGGGAACTCCTGTGGGTCAACCTGACTACAGAGTTTGGTGACGAAGAGGGATGTTTTGAAAGCCTTATATGCCTGGTTTAGAAGACTAACTTGTATTCTGAAGGCAAAAGAAATCCACTGACGGATTTTGAACAGATTTATGTTTTAGAAAAATCACCCTGAACAATAGATTGAGGATGTGCCTTGGGGAAGTGGGGGTTGGGAGGGGTAAGGAATGCGATGGCAGGACACCAGTTAGAGTCTGTCGCAGCAGACATGACGAGGACCTGAGATAAGTGAGGAGCAAAAGGAAGGCACAGATGTGAGACACAAGGAAGGAGAAGGAACCACAGCAGTTTGGGATATCTATTACTGTGTATCGAACCATCCCAGAATGTTGTGGCTGAAATCAACAAATTGATTTTATTTGCTCGTCTTTGGCAGCTGAGGCAGGGCCTGCAGGAAATCACTTATCTCTGTTCCACCTGACGTTAGCTGGGCGGATCCTTGATTGGGGCCAGAGCTTCCACCTCCAAGATGGTGCACCGCACGGCTGACGCGTGGGTGCCGGCTGTTGGTTGGGCTGAGAGGGTGAATGTAAGACCAAGCTACCAACATTTCTAGCTTAAGGGAAACCTGGGATGACACAACCTTGAGGTCTTTTCTATCCATGTTGGCTTCCATAGCATTTCCTCTAAGCTCCCCTGTGTCTGGGGCTTCCCTTGATCCTACGGTGTGGAGATCACCACAGCAGGGGCTGTTTTGTCCTCACTTGGAAACTCAGCCCTGGTCTAAAATCTGGAACCAACCTGATCCCTGGCAGGCGAGAATTTAAGGAATTTACCTAGCTAGGTATGTGGATGGTCTAGCATCTTAAGTCCTTTTTATTCATCCATCCATCCATTCAACAGATATTTCTACTTGTCTCCATTTTGCTTGGTCATGTGTTCGGTGAGGCCTTGTCATGCTGACGTTTTATTTGGTTTAGTGATTGAATTCTTGCCTTATAACTTATGACCGAGGCCTGCTTTGATCCCTGCTTGAACCCAGTTTTCTAGTTCCAAATTTTCTGAATCTTTTTCTTCTGCTAGTATTCCAGTATCTCTGAAGACCAAACCCTTGTTGTTCTTCTCACCTTGGGGTGTGGGGAAGTTCAAGTCCTGCTCCTTTGGTGCTCGGGCTCTCAATGATGTCACATGACCATTAATGTCCTTGAGGACTCTGTGCATCTGTGTCACTGACCGCATTCTTTTCCTGGACTTCTAGCCCCTGCACAGTTCTCCTAGTAGTTTGCTGCCCTGGCCGCTTCCCATATCTGTCTGCTCTGGCAGAGATTACTCCAGTTCTCGGCTCCTGGTGGTTTGGCCTGTTTTCTTGGCTTATCCCGGATTCACATTTGTTTGAGCTGTGGATATCTCAAGTCAGGGATGATTCCCGCCTTTCCGCATCAGGAAGACATCTCCCATCCAACCCAAAAGTGAAGTCAAGTAGATGTGGGTGATGCATAAGCAGGGTTCCTTCTCTCAAAGCATGTGCAAGGGAGTGGAAGAGACAGACAGCAGATCCCTAGTGACAGCGCTGGGCAGAAAGCTAGGAGTGTGAGATCCCAGGGGCACCAAGGAGGCTATCACAGGAGCAATAGGAAGGGCCATGTAAATCAACGTGGGACTTCTTTACCTGTTGTTGGGAACAGATACCTTTGTTCCAGTGATTGTGGTGTCATCTTTCCACATTTTATTTTAGTCTTCCCTTGCCTTTGCTATTTAGAGTGCCTGTTCTCTTTTTAGTCTGGGATGAGTCTCCAGCTCCTAGCTCATTTGCCAAGCACAGACAAAGGTGTCCTGAGCTAGAATGGAACAGATGCACTAGTTGCTGGCTTTTCCAAGATGTCAGTGTGTCCCTGAGTTCACAGCCCCACACAGCTCAGCTCAGCTGGGTACACGCAGCTGTCTTCTGCTGGCACAGATGATTCTGACATCTGGGAGGATACAGCATTGATTAAAGCTTGTGATAAAGCTATGGCTTCTGTTCTAAAGAATGGCGACATTTGTGAAACTTCAGATAAACCAAAAGGCATACCTAAAAGAAAACCTGCTAAGAATAAAAGCCAATAAATAAATAAATAAAAGAATACCGCAACTCCCTTGAAACAGTGGTAAGTTGGTGACAAGCGCTCTGCCGTTTGGTCAGAAGAAGGCTGCGTGTACCCAGCTATCACTGCTTTTAGCTGTGTTGTTGTTTACACTGGAATATGGAAGCGAGAGTGGAGTGAGATCTGCTTGATCTGCTTACCCAACCTCTGAAGTAGCTAGTAATATAGAACAGAATGCTCAAGAGAATGAACATGAAAGTCAGATTTTAGTGGATGAAAATGAGAATGCCAGGTCTTCTGGAAATGAATCAAATAACATCAAATCAAAAGCTACTCCACGGGACTGTTTTCTCTCTCTGCCGCGCCCCATGCCAGGGTCAGGACTGTGACCAGGAGAGCCAGATCTGAAATTCAGTGGCTCATGCCCACCCCCACCCCACCAATAATTCCCCTCCCCACCTCCCACATGTCCAGATTCCCTTGATGACTCCGATGCTTTGGGACATACGTTAATCTCCTGGTACATGAGTGGCTATCGTACTGGCTATTATATGGGTTTCAAGCAAAATAAAAAAGAAGGAAGGTGCTCACATTTCAATTAAGGAATAAATCACTACATTAACAAAAGTCATCCTTATATTAATAAAAGAGAATCTCACTTTTGTATAAATTTTATGATTTATGGAAAATAAATGTTTTTTAACATTTAAAAAATTGAAATGTTAAAAAATGGAAAATTTAATATAAAACAATATTGAAGGCATTTTGATGTCTAAGACTACTAGATCGACAGCCCCCCTAGAATTCTCATGGTGTCAAAGTATCATCTCACCAAATACTTGCTGGTTGGTTGTACGGAAAAAACATATTTTTGCAACACAGAGATCCTTAGGCTCTGATGACACTTTGCATCACGAGTAGTCACACAGCCAGGCACGATTTTTGATTCATGATGCAGTGTGAAGTACACTGTTTTACCTGTGAAGTGTTCTGGTCAAAAACATTTAACTGGAATTTAGTCAAGCCTTTAGATCTAAGTTCCCATTTGCAGGAAATACTGGGGAGCAACAACTTGAGTGATATCACTGAAGAGACGATCAGGGAGGTCCAGAATGTGGGACGCTGTAGAAGATAACTGGCCTCATTTCTTCAAAATATCAGCGTCGGGAAAGAAAAAAAAGCAGTGGAATAGGTAACTATTCTAGATTTAAATTTACTTAAGAGACTTGATAACCAAATGCAACGTGCAATCTTTGATTGGACCCTGGTTTGAAAAGCCATCTGTAAAAGACTTTATGCAGAAGGGCCTGGAAGAAATTTGAATATGGACTGGATTTTGAATGATATTAGATAATTATTGCTAATTTTACGAGCTGTGACAAGGGTGTTGCAGTTTGTAGAAGAATGTCTTTTTAAATGAGCATACTGAAGTATTTAGGAGTGAAGTGGTATAGTGTCTCTAAAATAGTTTAAAATAGCTTAGCAAAATGTGTGTGAAACATACACAAAATGTGAATGAATTCAACTGCTGTGCATGTGGGTGTCCATTGTACCATTTTTTCTATTTTCTCTATGTTTAAAAGATGTTATGTTGTTATATGTTATAATAAAAATATTTTTAATCAAAAAGAAGAAAAGAAAGTCCTCGATAAAGTTCGTGTCAAATTTATTCCGTGCATCCTGCCCACCCCCTACCCCCAGGCCTCAATTCCTTGGTTCCAGAACACAGAATCAGGACAATGAAACTTGGCAGCTGGCAGGACCCTCATACTGATTCCTTGACTGTAGCAAAGAGCTACCATAGTAGGAAAGGCCACATGGAAGTTCCCCAAATTAGTCCCTCTGACCGTGCAAGTAAGTATCTTCTTCAGAGGGATTGCAGAGAGCAGCGCCACCCCCAAAGACTTAAATAATTCAAAGGCGGTGGTCCTCCTTAAAACTCCAGTCAACTTACCAGTGTGGGCCCTGCAAAATGGGGATGAATTATGGCAGATGACAGTGGATGGTCACAAACCTAGCCATGTAATACCCCAATTTTAGCTGCTGTTCTGGATATATCTTTACTACAGCAGATAACCCAGACTGGCACCGTGGGATGCAGCTATTGATCTGGGAAATACATTCTTTCAATACTCCTCAGGAAGGAGGATCCATTCCCACTTCCATGGGATGAACTACAGTATGCTTCACTGTCTCACCAGAATTTTGTCATCCTCCCATTCTAATAGTTTATGTAATTTCAGGTTTGTTTTCAGGAAGGACAGCAAGTATCTGGCAGTTTCTTAGCTAGTTCTGCATATAAAGATAGAACAGGGACCTCAAAAATATGATGAGCTTTTTGCCTAGAATCTGGGCTCACTACTTTGTTGGATGCTAAGAAAACAAGCCTGTCGTGGACAACACGGTAAGACTGAGAGTTTCGATTGGAAGATAGTAGCAAATATATTCCTATTAAATTACTGGCAACGAGTCACTGGAAATCATAAAATGGTTGTTAAGGTTATTAATGATGTCATAAAAATTATCTAAAGATGTTGAAATCTTGTATGATTGTCTTTCTTTTAAATATCCTGTGTACCTCAGTGTATAAAAGCAGAGCTCACTCACTGTGGCGATTTGATATTTACGTATTTCTCTATTTCCTTCAAAACCTAATTAAGATCAAAAGGCATCTCTTTGCCCACCAACTGTTCTCAACAACTAAAACAGCAGATGAATTGGCATTAGGTGTATCCTTTTTTATCTACGTTATATGTGCCGTTCCCTGGTTCATGCACAGCGGATACTCTGTCAGCTCTGATCCCACAGCCCCTTCAGTGACAAGCACCTTCTAACCCACAAAATCATCAACAAAATAAGAAAATACCTGTTTACACAGCATAGATTTTCAGAGGTGAATCAGATCAAAAGCCATAGAACATTTTCCCCAAGGATGTATTGCACATATGCCAGGAGTGGATTTGCACTCTGTTCCTTGGTTCTCCTGTCCGGCCAAGATGAGATACATATCTCTGCTAGCCAGAGGACATGGTAGTAATGACCTTTTCACTTAGTCTGCCATCGATCCGCTATTATGTCCAACAGTGGCCTTGGATAGAGGCATTTTGCCAAGAATTGTTCTGCTTTCTCTTTGTGCATAACACTGGCCATTAACTTCGGGGCTGGCTTTATGTTTCTTAATGGTCATGTCACTGATACCTGTTACTATTACTACCGCTTCTCTGCCTTTAGTGATACAATTTGTTAATTTCATACTTGGAGAGCAATTCTTTGCTTTCTCCCAGAAAACCTCATATGGATGCTAGAAAGGTCACTGAACTTGTGTGAAAATGATGCAAAAGTTTGTGCCATTTCGTGACAAAATTTCAACATCAACAACGCATGAGGGGCAAACAGCGAATGGATCACTTGCTGAACGAAATCCAATTCTCAGATATTCATCATCCTACATCCTATTTACACTTTTCTTTTGCAATGCTTGTGTGAAATCATCACGCTCACAGACTCACTTGTCCCAGCATGTACAAATTCGCATTCTACATTTGCGCTGGAGTCTTGTTTATTATCTATATCTATGATGTTATTCTGAGCTGTAATATGTATGTTATTATTTCATTATTGTTTTTATGCCTCAACAAACCATTCTGAGCCACCAATCCACTTTCGTGAAATGGAGTTAAAATGCAACATGTGAGTACAAATCAGAAGGCCATACAATAAAGCTAGCAGCATCATGTAAATGACGTGGAAGCGCATAGCCAGAAGGTAGCATACCCTATCGACTGCATGGTAGCTCCCTCCAGGATGATCAACACAGTCTGTAGCTCATGTGCAACCTCTCAGCCCATCATTATTTTCACTGCTTTAACGGCATCTCTGTGAAAAATCATAGTTTATCTTACATTTTAAATTTATGACACATAGATGAAAAAAACTGGCTTATAGCTTTTCCTCTGAAGCTGCCAGCAGGCTGCTTGGTAGACTTCTAGGGACAACTTGTGGTCTGTGAGCCACACTGCTCCATGGTTTCTGCCTTACCACCCCAGAGATTATGTAAATATTTACCTACATTTTTAAAACTTTTTTTTATAGTTTCATTTTCTACATTTAATTATTTAATTCTCTGGACTTTATTTTGGCATATGATAGAGGATCTCACTCTTGCCTCCCCAAATTAACATACTATCTCAGTGTTATTTGTCAAATAATTTTTATTTTCTCCACTTATTTCAAATGCCACATTTTTCTCATTTGGGACATCTCAGGGTTTATAAGAAGCCCTTCATATTGTGACTGTAAATTTTCCTAATCTGGAATGCTGACAATAAATGAACCGATGTGGTTGTCATCAACTCAATGCAACAGGCCAAATTTTTTCTCCAGTGGACAGCAGAGATACCACCCACTCCATATCGACCAAAGCAATCAGGATTTGGACTACATTTCTAGGATGCTAAAATTGACAATTAAAATTTAAAAATGTAGTTAGCCTATAGATTTCTTTGTTTCTGTGATTCTAAACAATCAATTTCTCATGTTCCACACCTACACTGAATTAACTAACTCAGGAAGTTCAAGTTGGGCAGCAGGGAGTCAGAACTTTAAAGTAGCATCTTATTAAACACACACACACACACACACACACACACACACACATCCTGTGGGCCTTGCTATGAGTTTGCACACCCCATGCATAGATTGCCAAAGCAAATATCTTAGATATCCAGATGGTTCAAGAAGCATCTTGTGATTAAGTGATCTGAAGCAAAGGACCCATAGGTGGCCTTGTATTGTTAGTAGTTAAATATGATATGGCTTCTGTAATCAGAATTCACCAAATGAAAACAGAGCAGGTACTACAGTTTGTACTTGTTGTGCCAAGTTAGGTTTCTCTGTGGACTTCAAGAGATTTTTTAAAAAATGTTGTTTTATTATATTTGTAATTAGCCCTTGTGAAGAAAGGCTCTTTCAGTTTCTGCAGTGATGCATTGCCGCTCTCATTATAACAAATACCGGTGACCCCTGGTGCCTAACTGTAAACAATGATAGTTACTAGCCTCATTAGGAGGCTAGCAGATGGCTTATAAAGTCCTCATTGGAGTTTCAATCCATTTGCGGCTTGCAGTGCACAAATGTTTATCTTTAAACAGTATAAAATATGTCGGAAGGGGTCTGCATTCTGTTTTCATTAGTATTAATGCATTCTGATTCTAACAAGGAAAATTTCTTTGATTATGCTTTTTTGTTTGTTTGCTTACTCTATGTAAACTGGTTTTCAGAATTTTTCCTGGCTTCTTATCTTTTAGAAGAATGAACAAAATTTTGTCAACTTCTCACTTTTATCTTTTACTCATTCTACAAATATTTACTTGAACTTCTACTATAAACCAGGCTAAAACACTAGAGATACAATGACGAATATGATATAGTAGTTGCTCCATACATATTTACTGAAAATACAGCGGGCCCCCTTACCAGCTTTCACTTTCCACTCAGTTACCTGCAGTCAACTGAGGTCTGAAAATATTAAACTGGAAATTCCAGAAATACACAATTCATAAATTTTTAAATTGCATGCCATTCTCAGTGGTGGCATGATGAAATCTCATGCCATCCTGCGCCATCCTGCCTGGGATGTGGATCATCCCTTTGTCTAGCGTATCCACATTATCTAGGCTACCCACCCATCAGTCACTTAGTAGTCAGCTCGGTTACCAGATCATCTGTTGGTATAGCAGTGCTTGTGTTCAAGTTGCTCTTATTTTACTTAATAATGGCCCCAAAGCACAAGAGTGGTGATGCTGGTAATTTGGATATGCCAAAGGGATGCCATAAAGTGCTCCCTTTAAGCAAAAAGGCAAAAGTTTTCGACTTAGTAAGGAAAGAAAAAAAATCGTATGCCGAGGTCACTAAGATCTATGATAAAAAGAAATCTATCCATTAAATTATTAAGGAAAAAGAAATTCATGATAGTTTTGCTGTCACACCTCAAACGGCAAAAGTTACAGCCACAATCCATGTTAAATGCTTAGTTAAAATGGAAAAGGCACCAAATTTGTGGGTGGAAGGCATGACCAGAAAATGTGTTTTAGGCATCCACCAAAGACCCCATCCTGGGGTCTTAGAATGTAGTTCCCAAGGAAAGTATGTGCGTATGGGGTTCAGTACTATCCTCAGTTTTAGGCATTCACTGGGGGTCTTGGAACATACCCCCCAGATAAGAGGGGACTACTGTACTTGCTGAAAGACTGGAACTAAAATCAAAGCAGTATTTTATCTTATATAATGGTGTTCTCTAGCTAAATAGTATTTGAGCACTATTTCCTAGACAAAGAACCATACTTTTTGTCTATAAATGTTTCCTTTAAACTATAAAATGTTAGAAATTGGAGAAAATGTTCTGTATTGGTTTAAGACTTTTCTTAGACACACATGAACTTTTCTGTGCTAAGAGTTACCCAGATAAAATAATAATAGTGAACATTAATTGAGCACTTACTGTGTGTCAGCACTTACCTATGCTAAGGATTTTCTTACTTCACTTAATTCCGTAAAGTCAAAACAATCCATGGGGAAGGGACTATTTTCCCATTTTATAGACAAGACTAAACCATAAGAATATTAATCAAGTTGCCCAACTTTTCCCAGGTGAAACGTGGCAGAGCCCAGATTCAAATGGAGGCAATTTGACTCCAGACCCTATACAACTTGTTAACTATTATGTGTTAATTACAACAGCTTTTACATCTAGACATCCGTATGCCTATAATAGCTTTTCCTACCCAGCATCATTTGGAGACTGCGTTTACTGGTACTTAACTGTTCAGACTGCTTGGTCCATATTTTGGCTCGGTGCTTTGAAGCTGAGTGACTATGGGTAGGTTACTTGACCTCACTATGTCCTGTTTTCCTTACCTAGAAATTGAAGGTATTTATAACACCCTCCTCAAAGGGTTGATGTGAGGATAAAATGACTCGATATATACAAAGCACTGAAGAGAGCATGTGGCACCTAGTATGTGCTATTATTACACAATTAGCTATCACCACTATTATTACTACCAATGTTATTAAAGAGTCAGTTGCTCCTATCTGAGCTCAATGTGTCCATAAAGGAATTTATGCCCAGTGTTGCTACATCTTCTGATTTCTAAGGAGAAGATGAAAATCTAGATTTTTTAAAAAAATATGAGGTCTCCCAATTTTTATTATAAATGTCAAGCACCTAATGGAAACTTTCAAAACTGCTGAATGAGCCAAAGAAAAGGTGTCTGTGGGCCAAATGCAGCCCACTGTAGCCAGTGTGTGACCTTTGTTGGAAGAACTAAAGTGAAGAGCCACAGAATAAAAACCAGAGAATGCAGCGACACCAGGGAAGATGGCTTGTGCCATTCTAAACAGGTCTTTGGGAGACTCGGCCACTGGTCTGACTGGTCCGACTGGCTTGGTCCACTCTACCATGTTGCTAGCCAGTAAGAATTCTGTTAGGTACCATATCCCTCACAAACTCTTGTCTTAAAGATGATCAGTTTGAGTCGATTACTTACAACAAAACAGAAAGGAATTGAATGATGAAGGAAAGTTACGAGATGTCCATTTCCAGAAACCAAAGTCTTAAAATTATCTACAGAGGTGTTGCTCAGAATGTATAAACCAATGCTGTAAGTTTCCCTGGCAATTTAAATTATCACATGTTTATTTTCATTTCTATGGTGGTCGGTCAGGATGTCTAGGCTCTGTTACTGTATACTGTGGCCTATAAGACAACACTTAATTATTTAAAAAATATTGTCACTAATTGAAGTTCATTTATCTGCCAGGTATACCTGCACCTGAGTCCTTCACCACCTGGCTGTGAGCAGTCACAGCAGAAATCACTCCGGCCTGGACTCCTGCCCCCAGCACTGATCCAAACGGCCCTGTTGCAGCTGCTCTAGCAGCTGGCCAGGGACGCACTCCAGCTGATAAAATGTGCTGAGATAGATACATAGTTTGAAAAACTCAGTAATAGTTAATGAGTACCCCTGTTAACTTAAAAATAAATAATACATATATGTAAAGAGAAGGATTCATAGGATTAAATAAAGAACACCGTGTGACCAGAGATGTTGCAAAAGGAAGTAGAAAGGTTTCTACGTGCCGACCACACCTTCCCCTGGTGGTGTCCAAGAGGGCTGAATTGACCTCCCCCTCAACAGGGGGAAAAACCACACACAATGGGTCCCAGTCTCTCTTCTCTGTAGAAGAATGCCACACTCCGCACCGTGTTTTTAGTAGTAATGACCCCCCGCGCTCACTCATTTATTAATTTGTTCGTCCAAGATCTGTTGATCTCCCACCATGCCCTAGGCACCGTAGAGCGCTGGAAGAATACAACAGCGAACAAGGTACAGTCCCTGCCCTCTGGCAGCTCAGGAGCCCTGGGAGGGGCAGGCAGGTGACACACAATGCACTGACATGGGGCCGGGAGAGGAGGCGGCGGCACGTCCTGTCCTCCGCGAAGTCTGTGTCTTCAGATACTGCCAGTTGGGTCTGTGTGTGATGGGAAGGGCGAATGGGCCAGCCCTGAGAACCGGAAGAAGGAGTCCCCAAGAGGACTTAGCGCAGTGCAGCCCGGGCGGTGGTCTTCGCTACCCCGGGGACAGGCCTTGTCACGGCCGCGCTGCGGTGTGTGCCGGCCCGCGTCCTGCGTGCGAACGGCCGGGAGCAGGACGCAGCGCTGTCCTGTCTGTCCGCCCCTCTCGTCTTCCATCCGTCTCAGCGGCTTTGTATTCGTCTCTCTGCGTCCTCTTGCTTCTCTGCGTCCGCGTTGGCTTCCCTCTCCATCTCCCGCTTTCCCGCCTAGGGGAGCGCAATCCCTTTACTCCGGGTCCGGGTGGCGGAGGGGCTGCGGGACCCCGGCGTCCCGCGGCTGCACGCGGCTGCTCAGATTCTGCCATCTTCAGGACGGGGATGGCCCTGCACGTGGATTCAACTCGGTTTCTTGCCTGCAAGGGAGAAAGAAGACAAGGAGAAAAATTGAAAAATTGAGCGCAGCCGCTAGGTGATCAGCTCAGGTGGAAGAGGAAAACATTTTCCCTTAGCCGCCTCGCCCAGCGCGTCTCTTCTGTGTGTGTGGGAAGGGGTGTGTGTGTGTGTGGGGAGGGGGTGTCAGAAATACAAATGTGTCCAGGCAGCCAAAATGCCAAGCAATTACACTGTTCCAAAGGGGGAAGGTTAAATGTGTATGTCACAATCAAAATACTATTGTGCTGACGGCACTTGGAGAAGTAAGTGGCTATTTTAGACTGAGCTGGTTCTTAAAATAGGAACGAATGCGCACTTACCGGGAACTGGAGGGACACAGACCACGGATTCTCTTCAAGGTATATAGCGTTTTGTCTTGCCAGAAAATTGCTGTGAGTGGGCAAGGACGGGGGTGGAGGGATGTGCTGGGGGAACTAATGACTTGAGCTGGAGTGAAAACAAGAATGAAAGACTTCGTATTCAATTTCCACTCCCTTGAAACACACTACCCTGCGGGAGCCATACATAATTGATGATATTACCATGCAACAGTAGGACTGCGGAGATACACTAATATTGATGAATACTTTTTTCATTTTTATTGCGCTTCTCAAGTATGCCAAAAAACATTAAAAGTTCATAAAAGAAAATAACTTGGCTCAATTGTGACTGATCTCATACCTGAAAATGAGTCTATCGTACCACAAGCTCACCAGCCATCTGCGCTTATTGGGACTGTCCCATTTTTCACTATCTGTGGTCCCAGATGTCTGGACGTTCCAGATAAACTCTTGGGTTTGAGTATTGGCTTTTACCAGAAGCAACAGAGTCCTGGGAGCCTAAATCCCATTTGATTAAAGAAATATTTTGAGGCAGGAAGTGGGCATTGGTAAATAAAGATGCTGAATTTGTCAGCTGACGAGAATTTATTATATCAAGCAACACTGCATGACCTCTTAAGCTTAAAACTTACTCCTTAAATTGTAGCTGCCAGAGTGGACTACACAATAGCTGAACCTTTGCTAGCTCCTACCACTGTAGCTCACTGTGTGGAATTTCCTGCTCAGAACCTTATACTTTGGGGAGGGAAATAGGTTTCTGGCCCTTTAATAAATAATTCTATCTAGTACTCCCCTCCCCAAATCAATAGGAAGCACAGCGAGGAGAAAACCATCACCCAAAGACGTTGAAATGTAGAGTAGCTTTCCCCACATCCACGTGGGGTGGAGACGGCCACAGTCAGCAAGTACTTCCCGGGCCTCCTGCACACTCAGCGCCTGCGCTCAGGGAGAGACAAGTTCTGGGCAGAGGGGAAGTGAATGAATGTCACTTCTGGACTGAAGCTGCACCTTTGAGTGGGTAAAGCTAGTGGTGGTAAGCAACCTGGTTCAGTGACATGGAGGACACTGTGCTAGAAAGTCACCAGGCCTATGACGGACTTTGTGAGGCTGGAAATGAGCCTCTATGGTGCTAAATCACTGAGATGTCAGAGTTTATGATATACCCTAGCACGTTATTGCAGACACACACTAGTAGACTCTGTTCATCTGTTTCTAAAGCAAGGACAAAACCACAAATCCATAAATATTTACCATGCCCCATCATATACAAGAAGACACAGCAGTGAACTCCTTCCCAGAGGAGCACTTTCTCCTTGGGGGGCTCTGACTCACTGCACACTGTTCCCAGGGGTGCCTGATGACACCCCAAACTCTGAAGGCTGGTGACAATCCAATTCAGGAATATCTGTCACCCACACCCACGCTTGTGGAGGAAGCATTGGCTCTAATGCCAGAAACTCAAATTAGCTTTTGATATTTAACGTCATTTAATCTTGTCTATTTACTCATTTAAAATAACCATGACTTTCTTAGTTTTAAGTATGCATTAAAGTACATTTTATACTTGCTGGAAGATTGGCATCTCTTGAAACACATCATTTGAAGTAATTTTAGACTCGCTTTCTTCCCACATTAGGCTGCCATCAAGCCCTGCTGTTCCCACCACAAAACTTCCAAGGCACCCTCATTCTTGCACCTTCACCACCAACAGGCTAAATTCAAAAATGAACCCTGACTTTTGGGCATATAGCAAGGGGTAGGTGGGCAGACCAGAGAAAGTGAATCACCCCTTGAAGCTTTGTCTGAGGGGCTTACTCATTTTAAAATTCTTTGGAGTGGTGCATCTGATGGGTCCTACCCTCAGAAAGAACCGTTTTCTACTTCGCTGCTGTCCCCACTGTGGAACCTTAAGTAAAGACTAGTGGAACTTTAGTAGAGAAGGAGAGTAGGGAGAAGAGAGTGATTAATATACTCAATTGCAAAGGAATTTCGGCGAGCTGTAACGTTTGAGTATGTGAGTAACTTTTTATTTTCCCTTGATGTATGATCAGGTTTACTAGTTCTTGATATTAACATTTACACAGCAATGGTAGTAGCAACACATTTTACATTCATTTGCAAGTTAGCTTTCGATCCAGTATATCTCCAGAAAAGGGAATAAAATCTTAAAGGGAAGAGGGAGAGACGAGAAGCCAAGGGTTGTTAAGCATGTGTGATGGGTGCTTGGTGCTCTAACACACATTTCATCACTTCATTCTCACTGCAACCCTGAAGATGGAAATCATCCCCATTTTATGGATGAGGATACTGAGCTTTGGGAGAATATGAATATTTCCTAAATTTAGCCAACCGGTCCTGCTAGGGAACGGTGGAGCTTGCACCCAGACCTGGCCTATCCGACCCCAGAGTTAGTGTGCTTTTCCCATTCTGCCAGATTGGCCACAGGCAGGCACCACCCCACAGGTCTGTCTTCAAGTCACGTCTGTTCTTGCTGGCTCTCCAGAGGTGTTCGGGAATGCATTTTCAACGCGGATAGTATTACCCCTAAGGGGGCAAAAATTGGTTCTTGGGAAGAGGCGGAAATCTTACTCTTGCTGTGAAGCACTTACGTAGTGCAGGAACAGAGATATCCAGTACACCTGTGTTATTAAAATTTCATGGAGGAGAATGATTAGGAAAAAAAAAATGGTCTAAAAAGGCTGCTTGTAGGGGTGATAATGATAAAAAGGTGGAGAAACATCGGGCAAGGGGAAGCACAGAGGGTTGCTGAATCTGCCGTGTGTCTGGAGCCATAGCGGGGGATACCCTGGAACCCCAGGCACCTCCCACTCCTTCTCGCCCTTTCTGGACATGGAGGTTCAGAGAAGGCGCAGACCACAGCCAATAAGGAGAATCTGTCGCTAGAGCTCCATTCCAACCTTTTGTTTTCTGACGCCTCTTTAGGAACTTTACCGGTGGATTTATCTCACACACAGCGAAAGCAAAAAGGCTTCAAGGAAATGAGGAGTGGCTCCTTTCCCTAAGCAGTTTGGGGACACCTGAAGTGGGAACAGTCTGTAGAACAAAGATGCAAAGACCCTTCCATCCATCCAACTCACGGAGCCCCCAGGGACCCTATTGGTTTGGGCCTCATGTAGAATTCCCCAGCTGCTCTCCTGTAATTGGCACCAAGGGTAGGGGGAGGTTAAAGGCTTTTCAAAAAACAAAACTAATCTTTAGGTATACCTAAAGATTTCTCCACCAAAGTGGGATTTGAGGCTTTACTCCTGTGAGCTCAGAGGTCTACCTTGTCACCCCTACAGGGGACTGTGGAAGCGGCTGCAATGACTAAATTCTTTTGTGTAATTTCTCTGCTCTTCACAGAGCAGAACTCTGGACTGGCGCCCTCTGGAATAATGGTCCTGCTCAGCTCTCATTTTATAAATGACATCAGCTGTAGTCCTAGACCGGATTAAAAAAAAAAAAGGCAAAAAATGAAAACTAAAGAACAGGTTTCAATATCCCATGTGCCATCACTGCATTGTGACTGGGCACAACCGTGTTTTTACTAACTTTTGTTTTCATCTTGAAGGAGGGAAAGGACTGCTAAGATTTTTGAATGTGGGATAAAGGAAGAGCTCTGTTAATAGCAGGAGGAAAACTATACATTTAGGTCACTCACTAACACACTTAAAAGAAAATGTCTCCGGTGACCATGAAAAATTGGCTTTCTTGCAGGGGGGACACAATGCTTCAGATACCTCCTGCCCCCTTCATCTGGGTTTTTGATACCTGGCAGGAGGGAGACGGGGAGAGATGCTCCACAGCGCGGGGAGGTGGATGAAAGGGAAAGATCTGACAGCTGCCGTTACCGCCAGGCCATATCATTTACCTCAGCCAGGAGTCACTAACATGCCAGGTCACCACTGGGGTCGAGGGCAAGTTTACACAGCCACAAGGGTGGCTTGCTGGCTGGGGGCACGCATCAAAGAGTGACAACAAACATGAGCAGAGGATTTGTTCAGGCACAGAGATCTAGATAACAGTGCTTTCCTTGCAATACTCTGCCACTCTGGTGGAAGGGGTGCTTTACGTTTCAACATCAATTCTTTCTGAGCTCTGAGAAGGAGCAACACAACTAAAAGTTTGGTGAAATATCTTGTTTCTTTAGAAGTGAGCTCTTCCCAATAATTTATTGTTTCATTAATGTCTTCCTCTGTACCAACTCCAAATTTGAAATAGAAATCCCCCCTGTTATTGTGGCGAAATATACATAACACAAAATTTACCATTTTAATCATATTTAATTGTACAATTCTAAGGACATTTGTATTGTTATGCAACCATCACCACCATCCATCTCCGGAACTTTTTCATCTGCCCTGACGGAAACTCTGAACCCATGAAACAGTAACTCCTCATTCCTCCCTCCTCCCAGCCCCTGGTAACCACTGTTCTATTTTCTGTTTCTATGAATTGGATTATTTCAAGGTACCTTATATAAGTGGAAGTGTACTACATGAGGTATTTATCCTTTTGTAACTGGCTTATTCCACTCACCATGATGTCTTCAAGTTCCATCCTCGTTGTAGCAAGTATCAGAATTTCATTTCATTTTCTCCCCTTTTTATTGTGTTAAAATATACATAACATAAAATTTACCATCTTTATCATTTTTAAGTGTACAGTTCACTGGTATTAACTACATTCATCAGGTCGTGCAACCATTGCTACTGTTCATCTCCATAACTCTTTTCACCTTGTAAAACGGAAACTCTATACCCATCAAACAAGAACTCACCATTCTCCCTTCCCCCAGCCTTTGGCAAACACATGTAGTTTCTGTCTCTATGACTTTGATGGCTCTAAGTACTTCATATTAGTGGAATCACATAGTTTTTGTCTTTTTGTGACTGGCTTGTTTCACTCAGCATAATGTGCTCAAGGCTCATCCATCTTGTAGCATATGTCAAAATTTCCTACCTTTTTATGGCTGTGTATTATTCTAGTGTATGTCTATATCACGTTTTGCTTAGCCATTCATCCTTTCATCAATGGACATTTGAGTTGCTTCCAAATTTTAGCTACTGTGAATAACATTGCTATCAACATGGGTGTACAAATATCTCTTTGAGACCCTGCTTTCTATTCTTTCCCTACTCAGAAGTATAATCGTTGGATCATATGGTAATCTGTTTTTAATTTTGCAAGGAACTGCCATACTGTTTTGTATGGTGATGGCACCATTTTACATTCACTCAACAATGTGTGGTTCCAATTTCTCCACATCCTCATCAACACTCACTATATTCTGTTTGTTTGATAGTAGCCAGCCTAATGAATGTGAGGTGGTATCTCATTGTTTTGATTTGTATTTCCCTAATGATTAGTGATGTTGAGCATCTTTTCACGGGCTCATTGGCCATTTGTGTATCTTCTTTGGTGAAATGTCTGTTTAAGTCCTTTGTCCAGTTTTGAATTGGGTTGTTTGTTTTTTGTTTTTGTTGTTGAGTTTTAGGAATCCTCTATATATTCTGGATATTATTCCCTTATCAGATATATGATTTGCAAATAATTTATTCTATTCTGTGGGTTGTGGCTGATATTCTATTGACATAGATTTCTGATGCTCAAAATTTAAAAATGTCCTAAGCACTATAAAGATGTTGTTTCACTATCTTCTGGCTTCCATAATTTCTGCCAAGAAGTCTGTAGTCAATTTTATCTTTATTCCCCTGTATGTAGTGTCTTTTATTCCCTGGCTGCTTTTTAAGATTGTCTTTTTTTCCTTAGTATTAGTACATGTGTTATGATATGCTTTGGTGTAGATCTCTTTTTGTCTATCCTGCTTGAACTTCACTGGGATTCCTGAATCTGTGGGGTTATATTTTTCACCAAACTTTTTTTGACCATTATATCTTTAAATATTTTCCTCTTTCCAATTTCTTTTTGGGATTTCAATTACGTGTGTGTTACACCACAGAGTACTAACCCTTTGATAATTGTTTACAGTTATTTTCCTTTGTGCTTTTAAACATTATTTCTAATGTTATGTCTTCATATTTACTGATCTTTCTTCTTCTGTGCTTAATCTTCTATTAATACCATCTAATAAATGTTTTCATTTTATTTTTATTTTATTTTATTTTATTTTTTTTTTTGAGACAGAGTCTCACTGTGTTGCCTGGGCTAGAGTGCCATGGTGTCATCCTAGCTCACAGCAACCTCAAATTCCTGGGCTCAAGCGATCCTTCTGCCTCAGCCTCCCTAGTAGCTGGGACTACAGGCATGCGCCACCATGCCCGACTAATTTTTTCTATATTTTTAGTTGTCCGATTAATTTCTTTCTATTTTTAGTGGAGACAGGGTCTTGCTCTTGCTCAGGCTGGTTTTGAACTCCTGAGCCCGAACAATCCGCCTGCCTCGGCCTCCCAGAGTGCTAGGATTAGAGGTGTGAGCCACTGCGCCCGGCCAATGTTTTCATTTTAGATATTTTATGTTTCGTAACTACAGGTTTTATCTGGTTCTGTTTCTTTCTTCATCATATTTATATTTTCCTTTATATCTTTGAACATATTTATCACAGCTGTTTAAAGTTCTTATCTGCTGATTCCATTATCTCTGTCATTTCCCAGTCTGTTTCTGTTGACTGATTTTTCTTCTGCTCCCTGGCATGTCCAATAATTTTTTTTTCTTGGATGCTGGACATTTCGAATAGTACATTGCTAAGGGTATTAATTTTGTTGACTTTCTTTAAAATGTGTTGAAATTTATTTTGGCAAGTAGTTAAATAACTTGGAGTTCAGCTTAATCTTTTGGGGCTTGTTTTAGCCTTTGTTAGGGCATATTAACAATAGCCCTTACTCTTGGTCTAGTTTAGCTTTTTAACTAAAGCATCACCCAGTGGAGAGTCTACTGAATGCCGCAGATATTAATGAAGTTTTTCAACACCGGTTGGCATGTTCCTGACTATCTCCCAGCCCAGCGTGAACTCTGAGAATTGTTCCGCCTACAGCTGCCCAGTAGGTCTTTGCCATGGACATCTTATTATTCAGCAATAGACTGAAGGGAATCCCTATGCTAATTCCTATATCGCTTTAGGAAGAGGACAGATCCTACTCCTCAGTATTCTTCTTAGCAAATTCCTGCTACTAGGGCCTCCCTTATCTCCCTTAATGAGATCACTATGTATTGCTTGGTGTGCTAGTCCGTTTTGTGTTGCTATAAAGGAAATACCCGAGGCTGGATGATTTATAAAGAGAAGAGGTTTATTTGGCTCACAGTTCTGCAGCCTGTACAAGCATGGCGCCAGCATCTGCTTCTGGTGAGGGCTTCAGGGAGCTTCTATGCAAAGTGGAAAGTGAGTGTCACACAGCGAGAGAAGGAGCAAAAGAGGAAGGAGGTGGTGCCAGGCTCCTTCAAACAACCGTTTCTCACATGAACTATAAAAGCGAGAACTCACTCACTGTCACAAGGAGGACAGGAAGTCATTCATGAGGGATCCGCCCCCATGACCCAAACACCTCCCACCAGGACCCATATTCAGCACTGGGGGTCGAATTGCAACATGAGATTTGGAGGGGCCAAACATCGGAACCATATTACTTGGGTTCTCTCTTCCTGTAGCATGGTCCAAAAACTGCCCCTGGGCAGAAAGTTGAAGTAGGAATAACCTTGTTTTTTCCTTTCTATCACAGATCAAAGGCCTGTGAAGCCTGTTGTTCGGTGTCTAAATCTAATACAAAGTTTCGTTTTGATGTGAAGTGTTTCGCACATTGTGTTCCGTTTCCTAGCTGTCTACCAGAGTAAGGCCAGTGCTAGTTACTCCAGTAGACTTAAAAATGGAAGTGTTCCAATAGCCCTTTAACTCATAGCACTGATTCTACCCTCGTAACTCTCCAATCTATTTTTTCACATACCTTCCAGGGTAATCCCGAAAGCATTGCTGTGAAGTCTCTCCATCGTCTGGCCCTGGGGTGCCTCCTGGTCCTCACTGCCTGCTCCCGCCCCGTTCACGCTGCGCAGCCGTCTGGTCTCCTGGCTCCTTGCGCGCACCGGGCCCCGGAGCTCTGCACTCGCTCCTCCCAGGGCGCGGCTCTCTCTGCACAGCTGCGCTTGGCTCACCGGCTCTTCCGCAGCCCTCCCTTCACGCGTTGACTCCTCACGGAGACCTCTCTGGCCAGTGTATCCGAAATCCCCTGGGCTTCGCGTTCTGTCCCCTTCCCTGCTTCACCTTCCTTCGTAGCATTTCTGACCCCCTGCAGAGTGTGTATTTGTTTACTGTCTGTCTCGCCCCCCGACTAGAATGTAAGTTCGGTGAGAGCAGGGGCTTTGTTTGGTCCACTGCTGTATCCTGAGTGCCTAGCTCAGCACATGTTTGCTCAAGAGCGTTTAAATGAGCCAGGAAGAAATAGCAGAAATTCTATTTTCAATTCAGACCCCAAATCTGAGGTGACTCAACCCCTACAAAAGGATTTAAACGGCCTTCCTGTCACTGTCTGTAGCTCGTGGAGTAAAGTGGATCACTCAGAAAGATCACCGACAGAATGAAAGATTCAGGAGAGATAGAGAGATGGGGGAGGGGGAGGAGAGAGAGAGATACCAAGCCAAATAAACAGAAGTGTGGAGGAGCTAGAAGTTCTAGATAATATAATAGAACTTTACTGAGCCTTCTTTGCAGTCGTACATATTGATGTTCGACTTAACAGTAAGCACACAAAGCTCTCACTTCGAAGCGAAGGTATGTCGTTCTTATCAAGTCTTTTTGTAAACCTGCCTAGGCGCCAGCTTAGAGAGCTGCTGCAGCCCAGTGCTACGTACAGACCCTGGGCTGAGAGGAGCGCGACTGACGATCACGGCTGGGGTCTGCATGTTCAGAGCGGAACAGCTGGGAGCAGCATCAGTCATAAATTATTCAGACTTAGTCTCTCAGATTTTGGTCAATAAGTGCTATATATTTACTTTATTTGTTTGTAGTTTTCTCTTTTGAGGGCTAATTATTTACTTAATAATGGGTTTCTGGTGTGACTAACTGCCAGTAAAAAAACATTTTTGCAGTTTATGCATTTTCATGAACTTGCCTTTCACATACTGCATTTCAGACCAGATACAGGTTTTAAAAGGAAGTTTTTAGTGTTGATAGACTTTCTAAAATTGTTTCTTATACAAATTTTCTTTCAGTCTTTAAAATAAAAACCAATAAAACTTTAAGGTACATGACTTTTCCAGTTATTCTTTACTTATTGTGGAAATGAGATTGCATTTGGTCTTTAGCCAGAATATATGTAAAATATGTCCAGTGGATATAATACCATTTACCTTTATTGTACTTATAGATCTTGGTTTAGGGGGAAAAAACTGGATTTATTGAGTGTTATAAAGAATAAAAAAATGGTTAAATTATAACTTGCCAGGGTTCTTCTTTCATACCTTTTCTGGAGGAAAATTGTCAATTCAGAATTTCTCTTATGGGTCTCTGAGGCTAGTAACTTATTGACTACAGAAAATGTCTTGTTTTAAACTTATATGCATGTGAAGTATCACCTCTTAAAAAGCCTCTAGTGTCATATAATGTACAACTTATGCAATAGCTGTAGATAGATATAACTATATTTATAGAGGTGCATGGAAATACATTTTTGGGCTTCTCCGCACGTCTTTAAAAATTTTTCTTCTGAGGCCCATTCCCAGGGCTTTTTGTTTAGACTAAAGGAAAGATGACTATTTGGCCTTCATTGACAGTCCTCATTATTTATGAGCTTCAGTCTAAAATTTACTCTAAAAAGCAAAATGTGCCTTTTTCTCACCTAAGCATTAGAAAAAGCTCTACAGCATTAAATATTTATAAGTTTTTGGAGATCGAGGAACTATATTTGTAGATTATTGCCTGAAACAGGTAAACTGAGAATTTGGTTTTACAGTCGTAACTTTGACATAGTTGGTGCTATGGATATTGGGTGGAATTCTACTGTCTATGATAATGAAATCATGATTCAAGGTTACTGTTTTTTTTTTAGGGCACACAGGAAGAAAGGCAAGATGAATCTATGCTGTGTTTTTTTGATTTGCAACCGTAAAGCTCTGCTGTGAAACTGTAGGATCAGGCATTCATTTATGCAAAAATGTGTATCTAGCAGCAGCTAATCCCTCTCTAATGTCACCTTATTTCACAGAATATTAATATTAGGAAATATAGTTACATGTGGCTTTATATTGGATTCTGACTATCTAAGCCTTTTTGGTCCATAAACAAATAAAAAGGATTTTAAGACTGTAATGTAATTTCAGCAATCCTGGAAACTTTTTAGTAATAAGAATACATATTCAAAAGCATTCACCTTTCTTCTCTATTCTCAGATATTTTAAAAATAGTCCTCCCTGAGAATCCTAGACTGTTTCAAAATGCCTCTGGGCATATGCCAAATGGTAGTGGGAAAACCGGAGGTTCTTCCACTTTCTCATGATAGAAAAAGGAACCTTAGGACTTCTCGTCAATGGAAACTTGCCAAGTATCTGGTGCCATGGGAATTAGCTCAGTCAGCCTTGTGCACATGGACCAAATCTGCCCATACAGACAGAATTAAATAAAAACAGTAAAGGAAGAAATACTGAGAACGAGGATCAACATTTACTTACGATAGATTTGCTTGGAAAAATTAACTGTATTCTGTTGTCACTGTGAGAATGACAGTTCCTAGCTTTGGTTTTGCAGGAGATCAGACATAGCGTGGGCAGTATGAGGTCAGAACTATCCCCTGGAAGGTCTGCGAGATGCCAAAATGGAAGATTGAAGGTATAGGGGTATGTCTGGGTGCCACACCACACTGTTCTTTTCCTTGTTAAATATCTGCTTCAAACCCTCCTGGCGTGAGAGGTAAATTTTTCTATTAATTGATCATATTGGGAGCTATAGCTTCAGAGGAGGGATTTGTCTCCTTGAACTACACATTGGAGGAGAGAATGTAGGGAGAATACAGAAGAGTAGCTTTCCTTTCTTCGTGATTCTGAAGACTATTTGTGAGGGTAATACTACCTGCTGCAGCAAAGGACACAAAAATACAGTGTGTCAAACAAGACAGCTGTTTAATTTTCACTCAAGTCTCAGTTCAGAGCTTGTGTGTTGGGTCAGCAGGTGACTTGTCCACATGCCACCCAGAGACCCAGGCTGACCCCGTCCACCGCCTTTGGCACATGACTTCCACGGTCAGTACAGAACCTCCGCCTGAGCTGACAGGAGTTGGGGAAAGACAAGTTCCGGGTTAGAGGTTTTCTCTCAGGCAACTGAGGAGAAAATTTTACTTCTTACTTCTTTTCTTTTTTTCTTTCTTTCTTTCTTTTTTTTTTTTTGTAAGAGCTGAGTCACTCGGCCACACCAAACTGTTGAGGAGGGCTGGAAAATGTAGTCTCCGGCTTAGACAGTCTTGAGAAAGTCTCTGCACTACATCTTGGATCAGAATAGCAGGTTTTTTGTACTGTTGACTTTGAAACCAGGAAGGGTCTGAGTGTCACTCTACTCACACAGCCACACGCATACACACACACACACACACTCACACGCACGCAGAAACACTAGACCTCTGGATCAGAGAAAAAGGCCATTTACTTCCTTATAGAACTTCTTAGCACCCGTTCTTAGGAGATACATTTATTTTACCCCTAAAGTATTTAGGGGTAAAAATGTCATGACCTCTGCAATAAATATTTCTGTAACACATTTATGAGATACAATGCACCCATTTAAGCTGTACAATTCAATGTTTTTTTGTATATTCAGATAGTCATGTAACCATCGAGACAATCAACTTCAGAATTTTCATCACCCCAAAAGAAACCTTATTCCCTTTGGCCATCACCTCCCAATCCTTATGTCCCCCTCAAGCCCTAGGTAACTATTAATCCACTTTCTGTCTCTAGAGATATCCATATTCTGGACATTTCATATGAATGGAATCATACAATAGATGGTTTTTTGTGACTGACTTCTTTTACTTAGCATAATGTTTTCAAGGTTATCCATGTTGTAGCATGTACCAGCATGTCATTCTTTTTTATTAATTAGTAATATGGTATGGACATGCTTCATTTTGTATCTTCATCAATTGATGAATATTTAGATTGTTTTTTCTTTTTAATTTACTTTTTAATTGATACATAATATTTACATATTAATGGGGTACATGTCATATTTTGTTACATGCATACAATGTATAATGATAAAATCAGGGTATTTGGGGTACCTATCACTTTGAGCTTTTATCGCTTCTGTGTTGGGAACATTTCAAGTTCTCTCTTCCAGCTACTTTCAAATATACAGTACATTGTTAACTGTAGTCACTCTACTCTGCTATCAAACCTTAGAACTTATTTCTTCTGTATAACGGTATGTTTGTACCCATTAACCAACCTCTCTTCAACCTCCCCACCCCCAACAGCCATACCCTTCCCAGACTCTGGTAACTATTAATGTCATTCCACTCTCTACCTCCATAAGATCAACTTTTTTTTTTTTTT
>RJWJ010004928.1:0-71885 GCA_004363605.1 Indri indri
ATATATATATATATATACATATATATAAAATTTATCAGTTCCCCCAAGTGGAAAACTGACGTAGGTAGATTGGCTGCAGAATTTTATGTCCTCATAGACTGGATGTAGTAAAAATAAAAAAGGAAGTCACTGATAAAATAAAGAAAATAAAACTCTCATCTAATGTGCAGAAATCTGCAAAGGACAGGGAAATCGTTCAAATGAAAGTTGTAGAAGATAAGGACATTGAGGTGATCAATGAAATTGACAACAGGAAGGGGTTTGAGACTGTTTACACATGGGTAGTATCCATAGAATTATGGGAAATGAAATCTAAGGAAAATGAGTTGAAAAATGAATAGGAATTGCCAAAAAAGGGGTCAGAGAAAAAGGCACCAACTATAGGGGACTTTGAGACCAGGGGAGAATTTGTTCATGAGATACTGGAGTTATTAGAGTGCACTTGGGTACCAGCGGGAGTGACCCACAGAGGAAGAGCTGGTGATGGAGAGAAGGGAGACCTTGCAGAACAGGTGATGAGAAACTGTCCAAAAGGAGTGGACAGTTTTGTCCTGCTCCAATAGGAAGAGGAATAGTGCATTTGTAACAAGAGGGAACACAGAGATTGTGGATATGAATTTCAGCTGATTATAAATTTGAGGATGGGTGGCTTTTTTTTAAATCAGTGAAGTGTGGTGTGAGATCATCAGTTAGCAATGGTGAGAGTTGGACTCTTCAGGACAGAGGAGCCGGTAGGAAATAGTTGTCCCAGAGTGTAGGGAAGACTTATTAGGAAGATGAGGTAGGGTTGCTGATGAGTGTTTAGTGCCAGTTTGTTGGTGGTGGTCATGAATTTAATATGAGGTAAGTCAGTCCTTTGGTCAATACTTAAGAGCAGGTGTGGGAAAGGTGAATGTTTGGGTCTAAACAGCATAGTGGCTTTGTCCAAGGAGGATAATGGAGGGAGTTGTGTTAGTAAGTCTGGTTTCATGGAGCATTGAATGAAGACTCACCAGTGGGGTTTTGGTAGAGGAATGTACAGAATACTATTAATATTATGGAAGCTTTTCTAGCAAATGTCTCTTTCTTAATCAGTGCTTGACTTCTGCCCTCCTCTCCCTTGCCCAGACCCAGACTTGGGATGGAGCCAGCTGGGAAGCTTCAAACAGGCAGTCATCTCTAAGGGGCTTTCAATCATCAAGATACATCAGAAATGCAGGACCAGCTAGCTCAGATTTCCACATCCTGTCCTGACATATCTGGTGTTGTGGGGTGTATGGTAGTCCCTCAAAAGATATGCCCACCAGAACCTATAAATGTGACCTGATTTGGAAAAATGGTCTTTGCAGATGCAATGAAGGATCTCAAGATGAGATCATCCCTGGTAAGTGCGGGCCCTAAATACAATGACAAGTGACCTTATAAAGCAAGAGGAAGGAAGAACACACAGAGGAGAAGGCCATGGAGTTATGTGGCCACAAACCAAGGAACAAACGCTTGGAGTCACCAGAAGTTGGACGAGGCGAGGAAGGATTCTTCCCCAGAGCCTTCAGAGGGAGCCTGGCCCTGCTGATACCTTGACTTTGGACTTCTGGCTCCCAGGACTGTGAGAAAATAAATTTTGATTGTTTTAAGCCACCAAGTTTGTGGTAATTTGTTCTGGTAGTCCAAGGAAACTAATACACCTGTCAAAATGTAAACAGTTCCTGCTCCCAATAAAATGAACAGTGTCTTCCAGTAAGTAGAAAAATAATAAAAATAATAAATCTTGCCAGTACTGACCTAGGTCTGTTGAGTATATTTGCAACATCTGGCCAGACACTGATCCTTGACCAATCAGTTGGCAGTTGCCTGAAGATGTGGGCGGAGCCATCTGAAACTCCGAAATGGAACAGTGCATGGCATGGAGCCATTTTCCAAAAAGAAGAGATTTTTTTTTTCTTATCTAAAATTAAAAAGCACTAATATTCCATCTGAGAACTTTGTTTTTCAGAAAACTGAAAACTCAATAGAGAACAATTATGGAAGAAAAGAGAATGCTGTATTAATTTTTTTTAGTAGAAATATATTAGTAAGTGATTTTGTTCTTGTTCCCCCTGTTTTGGATAAACATTCCTCACACAGGATCTGATTCCTATCTCAGTTCTAAATAGAAATTAAAATAGAATAATTGACTTTCTGCTGTTTCAGATAATTAATGTCAAGATGTAACAACTGAAAATTGATTGGGTGAGAGCTGTGCTCTTTTCCATGTGAAAGCAGGAAACTGGGGTTTCACGGCCGCTGCTGCCGTTAATCATGAGCACCCCACTCCGTGGCCGGGCGCCCCTGACCGCGTGAACTCTGATCATATTATGCCAGGAGAGCAGGAGTCCCACTTAATCACTGCTTTGTCTCTCTGGCTTCCAGTGTGTAGGGAAGAAACACAAAATGGCCAATGGAAGTCAAAGCTCCAGTTTTGCTGTCGACAACCCTGCAGTGGAGACGATGGCTTGAATCTGAGCACACATGGGGCATTTCACTCCTGCCTCTGAGTTTGACATTACGGGACCCCACTGAAGAGGAGAGGGCTGACTGGGATTATCCACCCAGAGGCTGCAATGGAGGGATCAGAGACTCGGCCGGGCAGTCAGAGCAGGGAGAGCCAGGGAATATCCTGGTCAGCTCAGCACAGGTAGATGCACTGGGCTGGTGGGAGGGTAATAACCGAACACGAGAGACCCAGACACAGGGAGCCCAGGCTGCTGCTTTTTCACGTGGTCATAGAGAACATACCCAACCTGCACCTGCGTCTGCTCCCACCTCCCGCCCCACTCACCCGACTCACTAATAGGGGCCCAGCCTGGGGGCGGAGGCTCTCCCAACAGGAGCTGCAGTCAGGAAAAAGGTCTATTTGTTTCAAGTTTCCAAGTACTGCTACTTCTCGGACTCAATGTATTATAGGAAAATTGCTCATGGAAAAATTATAAATTTGTCTTATGGTTTAATAAACTTAAAATCACTAAACTGTATTTACAATCATCAATGTCAAATGAGCATTTGAGTTCTCTGTGGGAACTTGTCAGTTGACACTGTTTCTGCTGTAAAAGTGAATGTGTGAGAAAAGCAAAACATTTATTTTCCAGTTTAGAAGCAAAAAAAAAAAAAAAGCCCCAAACGATAAAACATTTATTTTATCCTTAAAGTTAAGTAACTGATGCTATTTAGTTATGTGACAAATTGTGAAATGATAAGCGATTTCAAATAAGTTAGAGTGCTAAATTCGGCACAAGTAATAAATCCCTTAATATGAATTCAGTGAAAGAGATATATGATTCCATTAATCACGGAAGTCAGTTTCTGGACATCGCATACTCTGGCCCGGCCCTGCCTGCTCTGATGTGAGGCTTGGTCATTTCAGAGCCCACCACCCGGGGAAATATAGGAAAGGAAAGGAGATGTGAAAATAGTGGTTTAGTGTTTATTATCCTCTGATACCATGTAGTTATAACATGCACCCCGCCCCTGTTCCTCCTGTGTTTTAGGGGCTTTAAATGGTAACGAGAAGGTTCATTATGATTCGTCATATGAGGTACCCGTTCTCTGCCATCCTCATTCTCTTACTCTATGTGACACTTTTATCAGTCTTTTTCTAGAGATATTCATATCCAGTTATGTTATTAAAATCTGTCCATATAAAGGGAATTGGTTTTTATAAACTTCAAGGTAATAATTTCTTGGATTTAATAAAATTAATCCCTTAAAACTGGAAAAACATTAGCGATTACCCTTCTGGCATTAAGAATAGACCACAGGCAAGACGCTTGTGAGAATGGAAGGAAATTAGAACCGGATGCGGGTGACTTTGGTTGTATTGTCGGTCAACTGATGTTTCTATTTCCTTTTCTTTACCGTTCCTATTAACTCATTTTGGAGCACATTTTAAAAAATATTATTTTTTATTAATGCTTACTATTTGTACATATTGATGGGGTGCATGGGATATTTTGATACATTCATACAATACATAATGATCAAATATCCAGAATACCCAGAATATCCATCGCCTCAAACATTTATCATTTCCTTGTGTTAGGAACATTTCAGCTAGTAACTATTAATATATCATATATTTCAAAATAGCTAGAAGATAAAATTAGAAAATTGGAGCACATTCTGATGACATCCTCGTCTTGTTTCTTCAAGAGAGTGTGAAAGGAGGATCTTTTCTGATTGGTTATCTTCACTGAAGCAATGACATCACTTTCCACAAGAACTATTGTGAGTTACTTGTCATCACCATGATCTGAGTGCTTTGCATTTGTTAATTTATTAATATTTAACCTTCACAATAAACCATACAAAGAAGGGTACTACTTTTATCCCATTTTACAGATGATGACAGGAGGGTTGCAGGGATGGACACCCAGGTAGCCTGACTCAAGCCCACACTCCCAACCATTAGGTTGCCCTTCCAACCTCCATTCTTCTACCCTCTCTCTTCGTTTTGTTCACGAGGATTCCTGAACTGCCTCTTCCCTTGAGTCCACTTCCCATAAAAGTTGTTGATCATTCTCAGAAAGGTTAAATGACTCGCTAAAAATTTGCACAGTAAGTGGAGCTGAACTTTAGAACCAGGAGACCTTCTGATCCCGAACCCTATTATCTTTAATGACATCACACTACTAGATACAGCTGAAGTTTTCAACTTAGGAGAAATTGGCTCTGACACGAAATAGCTGGCACTAGTTCATTTCTTTCAGAAATAAAATCCAGATGGATTTAAGAATTAAATCTTGCAAATGAAACCATAAAAGTACTGGAAGAAAATTTTGGTGAGTATTTATGCCATCTTGGTGGTGGCAAGGAGCGTTCTAAAAATGGTCCTAATATGGGAAAGATGGATACATTAGATTTCATAAAAATAAAAAGAAAATCAGTATGTGAAAACACTATAAATAAAAAGGAAAGGCAGCTCTGTGCAGGAAAGCAGTTCTCTCTTTTTATTGATTCATTCATTTATTCATCTCCAAAATGTTGCCACTGGGGTGAAATGGAGAGTAAAAACAGATCATGTCCCTACTGTCACGGAGTTGATAATCCAGAGGAGACAACGCTGACTTACAGATGTGCAGTTACAGGAAAAGAAGGGCTCCAGGAGACCCCAGAGACACTTTCCACGTCCTCTCCTGGTGGGTTTTTCTCTTCCTATGGTGACTCTCAGGTGAGTCGGCCCTTCCTTCAGTCCAGTCTCTTATTTCCTGCAAGAACCTGTTCATGTTTTTGGCACTTGGAGACTACACGTCTCTAGTTCCCAGGGCCAATGTAGATTTCCACCTGTGCTGCCGCAGTCCTTGGGGCATTCCGGTTGGGAAAAAGGAAGGAGAAGTAAGTGAGCACATTGTTCCTATCTGGAACTGGATTCTGTGTGATTTTAGCAAGGTTGCGTTCTGCAGCAACACTGGGAAGGGGAGCTACGTCCTGTCTGGAAGAGCCGATGGCCTCTTTGGGAAGGTTGAGATGCTTCTGCTCTTACTCCAAGTTATTTCATTAGAGCCAGAGGCAACTTGGCCAGGAAAGACCAATGAATATTTAGGCCTTAGTTCCCCCTACTCAAGGCCAAAGGGAAGGGAACAAGGAGCAGTGGGCAAAGACCAGTTACAGCAGGGAGAGGGTTTCCTTTTCCCTAACAGTGCGCAGGATGACTTGGCCATCAGACATGCTAAGTTCTCAGGATCTGTGCAGAGAAACAAGGGCCTTTAGGTGAGGACCCCATAGCTGGTGGGACTCTCTAAAGCCGTCTCTACTGTCCCACTCCTCTAAGAGAAAGAATTGTAAACATTGGCAGAAGGAGGGCTCTAATTCTTTTCCTGCTTGCAACTTGCTTAGCATCAGGCAATTTCTCTAACCTTTGAGTGAACTAATAAACAGCCTAAACAGTGTTCCTCAACTGGGAGTGGATCCACCCCACATAGGACTTTGGCAATGTCTGGAGACGTTTTTGATAGTTACAACTCTATGAGGGTTGTCACTGCTGGCACCTAGTGGGTAGAGGCCAGGGATGCTGCTAAACATCCTGCCATGCACGGGACAGCCCTCCCCGCCTCCGTGACAAGGAATTACCTGTCCAAGTGTCAACAGTGCTTAGATTGAGAAATCCTGGTCTAGAGATATGAATATCCCTTCAAACAATCTCTCAGAGCAAGAATAAATCAAACAAAAGGGCATGGGGCTGCATTAGCCATTTTCGTAGAGAGAAAAAGGGCTTTGGTTTTATTTCTCATATATTTTACATACAATCCTCAGCTATTTCACAAATGAAAGGGGAATTGTAGGCATTACTGGTGTGGAGTTGAGGCAGTAGCTTTCACTACAACACACGGTCAAGTCTATTTATTAGACTCTCTCTTTTTTGTAATCCCCACCTCAAAACCAAAATCAAGACTTATTTACATATCCTTGGTAAAAATACACACCCACAGGAATGCATTCTTTGGATATTTCCCGCTTTAACTCTACAACATTATGCATTTTCCTGCTGCGTCTTAACTGCATAACTAATTTTAATGGGCATTTTTTATGCATTCCTTCTAAAGTTTTTGTCCAAAAGTAAAAATATATCGACCTAATGTAATAGTACTTTTTATTATCATCTTGAAGTTGTTTCAATTTTTATGTCTTTTATTTTTATAGCCCACTGGTTTTACTTGTTTCTGAGAATACGTTTATATGGCTTGGCTTAATTTCACAGATGCTTATAAAAGTTCCCTTTACTTGCTGTAAAAGTAATTTTGAATTATGAGCATGTGTTTTGTGAATGTTCACAGCTTCTTTATTAGGAACATCCAGATGGCTGGGAAGATACTCAAACTGGGGTCCCAAAAAGAACAGTGGCTAAATGTTTAACTCCTTTAGTGTTGACTCCTTCCTGAGAAGTGATTTTTTTTTTTTTTTTTAGATCTCTGATTTTTTATATGTTAGATGTGGTTTATCATTAAAAATTGCATTTGGCTATAACTGATAGGCATAAGTACTGGCTTAAGCAGGATAGAATTTTATTTTTTCACTCTTATAAAGCAGGTCTGAAGACAGTCAGTCTAGGACCGACACAGTGTGGTGGCTGCATGCAGTCAGCTCAGACAAGTTCCTTGCTTTGAGTGGCTTCATTGTCAATGGATGGCTCTGTCTTCAAGGTCGCCTGTAGTTCAGGATGAGGGCTGGACCTCCAGCCATCACCCGCAGGAAGCAGGGGAGGACAAAAGGGTGGCCCTGCTTTTCAAGGGGCCATCCCAGAAGTTCCATGTGATACCTCTGCTAACATCTCATGGGCTGGAACTTAGTCTCTGCGAGGGAGATTGGGAAATGCAGTTACTAATGACAAAATAGAGATTAGAAGATGGGATATACAGTTAGCAGTCTCTGTCATAAGTGTTTTCAAACTTTTTAAAGCTAGGCAACTTTTGGTTTTTTTTAAAAAAAAATCTTATTTGGGAGTTCACTTATGCTCACTGCTTTTTTTTGTTTTGTTGGGGGGTAGGTCCACAAAGCTCCTCATGGCACCATTCCAAAAGTACTCTTCTATCTATTTCTTCCTGAGAGAAATTTGGTGATTGTATCTTTCAAGCAATTTGTCCATTTCATCTAAACCGATGAAGTTATTGACATAAGGTTGTCATTAATATTCCCTCATTATCCTTTTAATATCTGTAGACTCTGTTTTGATATCACCTCTCATTTCTAACAAGAGTGCAATGCTTTCTCCCTCAGCCTTCCCAAGGTTCTGGAAGATTTCCATAGAATCCTAAGTATACTGTGGGTTTGAAAATAATTGGCTAAGATAATTTCCAATGCTTTTGAAAGTTGTGGTTGTTAAATTATAGATGTCAAGAATCAATGTTTTAATTCAATTCCCTCAATCAGAGCACTGCACTCATGAAACAGCACCCTCTTTCCTTCCAGCCCTGCCAAGCTCTAAATTCTAAAGATGAATTGGAGTTGGGCTGAATACATCGTTGAAGAAACGTTTTCATTTATTATTTTTCTTTCCTGTTTCCTTCTTAGCAAGTGTGAGCAAAGTGGTGCTGGAGAAAGTTAATTGTTCTGAATTTGTCAGGTGGCGTTTGACTGTGTTGTGTTTTCTGATTTAGTTGGCACATATTGTTCCCCCTACGGCTTAAAAATAATTCTACATTTTAGCACTAAATTAAGACATTGTGGAAAGAACATGAGTGTTAAAAGCACACACCCTTATTATACTCAAATATCATTTCTCCCACTTAATAGCTGTGAGATTGTAAGCAAATTAATTTTCCTGGCTGGGCATGGTGGCTCACACCTGTAATACTAGCACTCTGAGATGCTGAGATAGGAGGAGTGCTTGAAGCCAGCCAAGAGTTTGAGACCAGCCTGAACAACACAGTGAGACCTTGTTTCTACAAAAAATAGAAAAATTAGCTTGACATGGTGGTGCATGCCAGTCATCCCAGCTACTCAGGGGTCTGAGGCAGGAGGATTGCTTCAGCCCAGAAGTTTGGCACTGCAGCGAGCTATGCTGGTGCCATTGCACTCTAGCCTGGGCAACAGAGCGAGACCCTTTCTCAAAAAATAAAAAATATTAATTTTCCTAAAAATGTCTTTATTTATGAAATTAACAAAGATATCTTTCCTGTTGATTTTTAGGGTTAAATAAAATAATGCATTCTAAGGACTCTGTACATATTAGTATCCTTTCAGGAAGAGTACAAGTTACTTATATGACAAGTAAGCCTTGCGTGCCTCTTTTGAAAGGGAAGAACCAGAGGAAGATGGATATACAGAAGGAATCAGAACTATTGAGATGGTGATGGCTTGGTCTGGGAATTCATGTCAACGAAGGGAGGAGGCTGCCTTAATCCCACTCTTACATATAGTACGATCCTTGAATGCACACACATACACACACACACACACACACACACACACACTGTGTGAATACAAAGCATGAAACATCAACAGAAATGTGACAGCAAAAGAGAATTTGTGTTCTGTAGAATTGTACTCTGGTTATGATTCTAAAATTTCTCGGCTTCAGAAAGTGGCATTTGTCTGATTGAGGTTTTTCCTTGGCTCTCATATGAAGACAGCAGGCCTGGCCAAAGGCTAAACTATGAATCTTTCAAGTTTGACTTTGGCCAACCTCCTTCCTTTGGCACCACAGTAAGACCATATAAAACACCAAGTGGGCAAAAGAAAGGTAACAATAAAGACCAGAGCAGAAATCAATCATGTAGAAAACAGATAAACATTGTATAAAATCATTGAAACCAAAAGCTAGGGTTCTTTGAGAAAAATCAATACAATTGATAATCCTCTAGAGAGACTAGAAAAAAAGAGAGAACACACAAGTTACCAATGTTAGAAATGAGAGGTGGTATCAAAACAGAGTCTACAGATATTAAAAGGATAATGAGAGGATATTAATAACAACCTTATGTCAATAACTTCATTAGTTTAGATAAAATGGACAAATTTCTTGGAAGATACAATCCCCAAACTTCTCTCAGGAAGAAGTGGATAGAGTACAACTTTGGGGATGATGCCATGAGGAGCTTTGTGGACCTATCTCACCAACAAAACAAGCATAACCGGAGAAAATTATTTAAAAACACCCAACTATTTAAGTCTTTGGATATCATCATCATGGTAGACAGATAATGAAGTAACATTTATTTAAGAAAATCTATGAGCTCTCAGTAAGAGCAATAAAAATCCATGGCATTTGAGCCATGGCCCCATCTTTTGCACCTTTTGTGATAAAAGTCCGCTCCATGTAGTGTGGCCAAGAAGATGGAGCTTCCCTTTCTCCAAGTCAAAGGCTATGGCATCCCCCTGGAAGGGTCAGATTGCCAGCTCAACCTCCCTCCAGTTCTGTATTGCAGGGGTGAAATCGTAGACTTGTGAAATCAAGAGTTTGGGGACCCCTTCTTCCACCCAGCCCCCGTCTGTATGGAAGAGGCTCTATCCCAGGAACAGAAGGCTTGGAATACTGGGGCTCCGATCACACTCACCTAGCTTGCTCATGGGCAGAACCCTCACAGCCTAACCACTGTTTATTAGGTTCCACCTCCCAGCACCGGTTGCATTGGGAATTAAGTTTCCAACACATGCTTTTTGGAGGATATATTCAAACCTCAGCACAAGCTGAATATAGAATCCCTGGCTTCTCTCTCTTTCTCTCTCTTTCTTCCTTCCTTCCTTCCTCCCTCCCTCCCTCCTTCCTTCCTTCCTTTCTTCTTTCTTTCTCTTCTTTCTTTCTTTGCTTCTCTCTTTCTCTCTTTCTTAAAAATGCTGCTCTGCTGTTACTACTATGCCTTGTATGTTGCTCTTGAGAGGTCTCATGACAACCTAATTTTTTTCTTATTCCTTGCTTGTTCTTTTTGTCTGGAGGCAAGAAGATTTTTCTTCATTGTCTTTAAGATCTAATTGTTTTTTCTAGAATATGTCTCAGAGTTGATCGTTTGGAATAAATTTTCTGAGGCACATGGTGCAGCCTTTCAGTATGTAGATTTAAGTTTTCTCTTACTTCTGGAAAGTTTTCTTGAATTATCATTGTAAATATTAGTTTTGTTTCCTTACTTTGCTTTTCTTCTTCAGGGACTCCAATTGCATATGTTGAATCTTATTTTCATCCTCATTTTCAACCACTTTCTTTCTACCACTTTTACTTCTTTACGTCATTTTTAGTTTTAGTTGTTTAACTGTCTTTCTTCACTATTCTTTGTTAAATCTTTATTTGATTCTACTCCATTGGGGACTTGGTAATTTATCCCTCATTTGTGAGTTGATTTTTTTTCTGGCTTTTCATTTTATTTCTGTCCTGGTCTTGCTTAGCTCTTGTTCCATTTCTTTCTGTGTTTCACACATTTGTGATCTCAGGTTTTGAATTTCTAATTCTAAGAGTTTAAAAAATATCTCTAAGATGCTCCTTTGAGGATATTGAATTCAGTTTAAAGTATTGTGTTCGTGCTCTCTTCTATTTCTTGACTGATATTTTGCTTGGGGGATTTTTATTTTCTGTTTTTTTTCTTTTAGTAACTTTGTGTACAGCTGGTCTGATTTTTTCCTATTCCCAGGCATTTTATAGCCAATATAGTGAAATACATTTTCTTTCATGGATGATGTTGGGGAAGAAAAGGGGAATCCTGTAGTTCTTTCATTTCCATAGAATCTTTAACTTCCCCTCTTCCTTCTTTGTTTCCCTTTATTGCCACCTCTCTCTGTCTCCTTCTCGCCTGGGAACGGGGCTTCCCTGAAGCTCCCACAACAGTCCCACTCACGGTCACGCCACCTCCCTGTGGCTGATGCTGATGCTGATGCTGCGAGTCTCCAAATCTCCAGCCCGTGCCTGGTATTTTAGCACTTGTGCTGGTTTTTCACTTTCTTGGGGAATAGGGGGATGGAGAGGGAGGTTTCGTCTATGCTTTGCCTCTCTCCCCGATGCCCCTCTTTTTTGGAGTCTCTTAACACTCTGTCCTCTGCCTCTTCTCTGCTTGGAGTAGCAGCGGGAGCTTAAGCTCTGTTGAAATTTGGTGTCTCTTTCTCCATTTACAGGTGATTTAAGTTGATAATATCTTCTGTCTCTAATGCTCAGGGCATTATCTACACTCCTTGTTGATCTTAGGTGCTTGTGGGATGTTGTATGGAGAGATTTAGATTTAGGTGGCTGCTTTCATCCTAAGGTCATGTAGCACCCACCTGGGACAGGTCTTTTGACCTGTGTTAGAAAAGTGAGTCTCTGGTGTTACAGTTCCTTTCTGATACGTCCCCGTCATGCCTCCACTTTTTGTTCCTCATGTTGGCAGCCGTGAGAGGGCTTCCACCAGCATCTGCTTTTATCTTCCGCCACCTATAGCCACGTTCTTCATACAAGGATCTGTGAATCAGTTTTCAGCTCTTTCCTTTCATCTGGTTCCGTTGGAACTAAATCTAAAACCAATTCCTCAAAGCCTGCAGTGAGTGGGTGGCCCTCTTTCCTAGAATCCAGCCCCCAGGCAGATTCCCCTAATGGGCTCGTGTCACTCACCTTGTAGCACCGGCAGGGAGAACTTGGAGGGAGGACCATGCTGACATTGCAGTCTTTCCCAGATGCAAGTAGATACCTGTTTCGTGGGAAGCAGTTAATTGCCTACCAGGTCACCAGGCACTTGTGTAAGCATTTCGAATGTCAGCTCATTTATCACTAAAACAACTCTGATATACTGTTCAAGAGCACACTATTGACAAAGGGACACGATCGAATTCAAGCCTTGATTTGTTTATTCCAAATGCTACATTTTCCTCTTCCCTACCGTGTTTTATAGTGAATAATTATTTTAGCAAAATGAAAGGCATTTCCTCCAGCCCTGAAAACTGGCTGATCTTTTTTTCATAAAGTGTGTCTAAATATTCAACAATGCTCATGCATATATATACACATACATAGTTTTTTTTTTCCTTCTTAAATTAACTACACTTTGCCTAAAGCCATCATCTTGACCTTCTTCTGGCCTCTACAGAGATGAAGAACTCTCTGATATATTTTTTCTTCATAATGAAAAAACCCACTCCCCCCCAAAAACCCTAAAGAAACAACACTTTGTCTTCAATGGTATAGAGTCAGATTAATGGGAGGATGTTGAATATGGAGGGGGAAGACATCCAGGGTTTCCTGGGAGACCTGGGTGAGGAACTTTGCTTTCCTGGCCCTGAGGTTCATCTGTTAAGTGGAGGCATGGGATTGGATGATGTCTAAGTTTCTTCTTGTCTTGGATATTCACTAATCCCAGTCACCTATGGATGGATCTCCTCCAATATGCTCAATCATCACTCAAATACAGATGATTTTTTTCACCTTCATGCTCAGCTTTATGAGTGATCAGTATCAGCCTGTGGCTTGAATTTTATTCCGTAGCATATTTGGAATGAAGATGAATCTAAACCTTTATACGATTTAGATGAAGATGCCGAAGGGACTTTCTCGAGGTTCCTTTAGTAAGTATGACAATGCTAATTAATTTATTGGCATGATTTGCTACCTAATGAGATGACAGCACTCTGATGCACCGAGCCTGTGAGAACTTGCTAACCTCAGGGTTCTTATAATTTAGTTTTACCTCCTGCTGAATCACATTTTTCTAATGGTATGAATCAGCTCTCACTTTAACTCCTCTGCATTTTTTTTTTCTAATTTCTCTGCTGAAACACTTCCTGCCTGCATCTTAAAGACCAAAGATTGGGGATTTTAACTGGAGAACCGGAGAATTGCTGAATGAGTAGACAATTAGTTGCTGAAGGATGTGCCAATTGTCATTGGAAATAAAATTTACCCACATTTGCAGGAAGGGATTTGGTTACACAGAGTGTTCTCCACAATGGTGTCTTGAGCTATTGTGCTTGCCTGGTCTTTAAATAGGCACCTGAACTTTATATTCTTGGCTGAAAACCTAAGAGTCTGCATTTTATTGTATTAAGCATGCTTCAGATTCAGTTTCCAGTGTCACTGATTTATTACTTGATTAGAAATATTACAAAATGACCATTTCTTCTTTACCATTTTGTAAAAATGTTACTGATTTCTGTAGACAGATAAATATGCCCTAAATATCATTGCACTTATATATGTCAGAATCATTGGCCATCTATCCTCTTTTAGGAATAGAAATTGTCAAAAAAAAAGATGGCCAATGTTTCCTATCAAAGTAAACAATTTTAGAAATAAAAAAAGCACCTTGGAGATATTAGCCATCTCATTTTGCAGATGATGAAACCACGATGCTGAGAAGTTGAATGTCATGCTCAAGGTCACAGAGCTGGGGATTGAATAGAACCACATCTAGTGCTTTTTCAGCCTAGTGCTGTCTCCCCAAGCTGTATGGCCTGTCCAGTGTTACTGGAGTTAAGCATTTTATTGTAATTTCTTTCATTGGTCTAGTGGATCAAATATTGGCTATGGAATTCTAAAGCCTGGCTCTAATCCCTGACTGACTTTTCAACTTGCTAATTATGTGAAACTAAATCTCAACCTTGGAGCCATTTATTTTCCACCTGTAGGGCAAGGATAAGAATACTGATTATCACAGAACCAGTAAAGCAAGGAAAAGAGGAAAATATTTGAGAATGCATCCGCTGGAAAATTGTGTACACATATCAATGAAAGGAATCTTAAAGTGTTTTGGTTACCTATTATTTTATAAGTGATTTTATTTATGTCAAGAGCTTCAGTGAAATAAGCCAGGAACAGAAAGACAAATACCTCCTGATCTTACTTTTACAGATGGTCCCCGACTTACGATGGTTTGACTTAGGATTTTTTGACTTTATAATGGTTCAAAAGCAATGCACATTCAATGGAAGTTATACTTTAGTACAGTATTCAATAAATTATATGATATATTCAGCACTTTATTGTGATATAGGCTTTGCGTTAGACGATTTTGCCTTCTGTCTTAGTCCATTTGTGCTGCTATAACAGGATACCTGAGACTGTGTAATTTACAAAGAATAGAAATTTATTTCTCACAGTTCTGGAGGCTGGGAAGTCCAAGATCAACTCACTGGCATCTGGTGAGCGCCTTACTGCAGCATCTTCACAGGGTGGAGGGCAGAAGGGCAAGAGAACAGCCAGCTGAATGCTGTGCGAAGCCTCTTTTATAAGGACCTTAATTGCATTAATGAAGGAGGAACCCTCAGGGCCTAATAACCTCTTATAGGCCTCACTTCTTAATACTATCACATTGGCAACAGATGGATTTTGGAAGGAACATATTCAAACCATTGCACCTGTTTACATATCATATTTTGAAAGAGGTAATCATCTTTTTCATGAATTTTCTAGGTCTTTTGTATCAAAATATTAATCCTTTGTTCGTTATAGCATCGATCCTTTCCTTGATGCTCGCACTGGGATCATTTTCATAAAGACCTTTCTCAGCTCAAGATCCATGATTATACAGTCATACGTATCTTATCCTGGTATTTTGTTTAACATTAGTATATTTAATTTATTTGGGACTTATGAATATAAGGTGTAACTAGCATGTTTAGGTTTTCATACCTTTATTCAATTTTTGCAAGATCATATATAAAAAAGAATATTATCTAATTTTTCCAATGTATCCAATTTTTCTGAGATCATATATAAAGAGAAATAGACATTAGATATCTATATAGCCATATATCTATATAGATATCCTTTGATATATTTATCTGTCATTATATATATATGATCTTGGGAAAATTGGTTGAATTTCCATCTATCTATCTCCTTTCTCACGTTTACTGTTAAGCACTTATGTTTTCTTTTTCTTGTTATCCATCTGGTCAACAATAATTCTCGAGCTCCTGCTATATTCCATACACGGTAATTATTAGGTGACGAGGGTATCCTTGTGAATAAGACAGAAAAAGTCCCTTTCGTTTTTGAGATCCTACCGAGAGCAGGGAGGTGCAATTGAAAAGTCACAGGTAAATATACAACAGAATTTTAGCACTATGAAGAAAAGAAAGCAAGGGAAAAGAACAAGTGACACGAACAGGAGGAATTAATTTAGGAAAGTCAGAGAACGTCTCTCTGGGGAGGCAGCACTCGATCAGAGACTGTGATTAGCCCCACTGTTTGTGTTTTCTTAGTCTCTTCAAAGAATGAGCCCTTAGATTTATTTATCAATGTTGCTGGCTTTCTGGTTTCTGTTTCATTAATTTCTATTTGTATATTTATACAGTTCTTCTTTTATAGCTTTTTGAGAGGCTTCAGGGGCGCTCTGCACAGACATGTGAGTAAGAAAACACTCAGTCCTGCCCCTTGGTCACACTGGCAAGGGTTGTCACTTCCTTGCCTTGGAGAGGCCAGATTGTCCTACAGGGCTCCAGGAAACAGCAAACTGAACAGTGGTCCAAGTTTGCAATCCCTCCCTCAAAGGACTCTGCCCTCCAATTTTAATGAGAAGATTTACAGGTCATTATTTAAACGGTTACTCTTTATTCTAGAATTTCCTTTTCCCCGGAAAGAAGAGAAAAGATTTCTCTTCCCTGATAGTTTCAGGGGCACCCAACAGTCAGATGACTGCAAGGAAGAAAGGAACATTCTTTGACCCGGAGGGTGTTACTTTTATGTGGTTGGCACTCCCTGAAACAAAGCTTTTGCAGCTTTAATGCAGCCTGAAGCAGGAATCTATCTACAAGAAAGTGCTTTTTCACGCTAATTTTAAATTCAGGACTCATACAACCAAAATGGAATGGAGAAGAATAAGTTGCTGTGAAATAGCATTAGTTCTATTTGAAGCTAGAAAATTCATTGAAGTTCTGGTTCCCAGGCTAGGCTAGTCCATTTACCCAATTTGCTTTTCATGCTCACAGAAAACTCATTTGTCCATTTTACTATTCAGGGTGATTTTTAAATTGCATCTCACCTGTTCAAAAGCTGAGAGGAAGCGCAGAGATCGCATATTGGAGATGGGAAGTATCATATTTCATAGAAAAATAATGATAAACAGCATCTAAAAATCAGCCATTGAGCAGCCACAATGAACCCAGAAATATCTGAGTCTAAAACTCAGGAGCTCACAATCACAGGGGAAAAGGTGCTTGAGTGATTTTCATCAGCCACGGAGAGACTGGTTCTTTGGATGTAGATAAAGAGCTTATTCATTTATGTCAGACTATGTATAAGTTTGTTACTTCGAGATGCAGATGAAAAGCTGAAGTCCACAACTTTGTGGCAAGTAAAATTACCTAGGGCAGGAAGTATACTCAAACATTTGAATCGGTGGAAGCAGTTTTGAGAAAGATGGAATTAATTAGTTCTCATTTTCCTCAATCCTCTGTGCTGAGACATCTAAAAGTATATTTTTGAAGCTCAAATCGAGAGATTTTAGAAACAGTTCTTGTCATCTCCTTCTTAATATAAACACTTCATCTTAAAAATAAAGATTTTAAAAACCCAATAGTAAAGAAATGTATCTGATTTTATTTCACCTAGCAATTCCCACAAAATTTTAAGAAATCGATATTTAATGAAATACATATTGGAAAACTCTGTTCTCTGCCCGCCTCATTTTGCTGAATAGAAAAGCTGAGTAATCTATAGCACATTCTTTGACAGTTACCCTGTTAACCTGGTGTCATGAGCTCACCTTGACCCTTAATCTTTTAAACTATCACAGAAAATAAATATGTTTTGATCAATTTTTCTATTAATACTCATTGTGCAAAGGGTATACTGTCACAATTCTTAGAATTCTTCCAGGCATCTGATACCTCTTCACTTACTTAATGGGTTTTCTAACGCTGATTTTCTTGTTCTGAGACAAAAATATTTTGGAATTCACAAAAACAAAATTTTGGGCACGGTCCTTATGTTCATTAATAATATAAAATATGGTTTCAAGAGATCATAAAAATACCATAACACCTATTGCGATGTGGTGGGACTTAGACTCGCTCTCTCCTCAGTACAGTCTAACTGACCCCAAGTTCACAGGATTTGGGGGCCCGTAGGGAACTCGAGGCTAGCTAGTCCAAGTGGCTGTGAGGGTGCTAAGGACCTGCCAGGCCCCCATGCCACTCAGATGCCCACATCTGCAGCCATGTGTTTCCCGTTTGCAGGTTTAGCTTTGACCTAAGGGGTTCTCAGCCCTGGCGGGTGGGGACTGAACATCATGTTTTTATTTTGAAAACTTTCCTAGGTAATTGTTTATATGCAGATGATTTTTAAATGTGGAGAACCATTGAGCTAGAAGATCAGTTGAATACTTCTTTAGGGGGGGCATGAACAACCCCTAAGTGGGAAGCAGGTCCCCTGTGCACGGGTTACCGCTTCAGCCCGCTGCATCTTGGGCTGCAGTTTCTGTTACTTGCACAAGTGCAGGGAGACAGGACAGTCGCACAACAGGTTAAGTGAAGCGACTTTATTACTCACAGACAGATATCAAGGACAACAGAAGCTGAGGACTCATGCCGAGCTGGTCCTCCCCAGCTCAGGAAAGCTGCCCAGGGTAGACGGAATCCCAGGTGTGTGCCCGCCTTGCACCGAAGCTGCGGGACCCTGGGAAGCGGCCTCGTTCACTGCATGTATCATGAGCCACATCTGGTATTTCAATTTTCCTTCCCATTTTGGATAATCATCCTTCCAGCACTTCAAAATCACTCACGAGCTACAGCCCTTCTGAAGCCCAACTCTACAAGCAAACTTCAGGGCTTTCTTAAAGGTAAAGTTCCACATTTCTTGACATATTTATGCATTGATATTTCTTAACCATTCAATAGATATAAAAGTATCCTACCATTTTTATTGGTTTCCTACCTTTTTTCACGTGGGGTCACTGATGAAGTTTTTGGGTTTTGTATCCCAACCCCATTTTTTCCATAAGGTTTTTTATCCCATGATTTTGCACAGTATGGTGGTTTTTTGCAGTGCAAATATGACCTTACGGCAGAACTGACTGTATTTAGAACAGTGCCTGGGACACAACAAAGCATTCGATAAATTATTATGCTACACAGAATTCTTTCGACCAAATGTTAAATCTGTTTCATATGAAAGAAGAAAAAAAATGCTAATATGCTTTAAATCGCGGATAGAATTTAATGACTTAATATTCATTCAACCAGTAATCACTGATTGCCTTCTAGGGCCCTGGTGCTGGGCTGGCTGAACACAAAAGTAGGCCAAAAAGGCACAGTCACTGTCCTCACATAACTGAAGTTCTAACAGGGAGACAAACAATTAAACAAGCAAGCTAAGTGCCAAGGGGGGTACACTGGAGTGCTTCTCCAGCCAGTACGTTGCAGCAATAATTAACTTAGCATGAGAAAGCCTCGGAGAGAAAGTGAAGCCAAGTTCAAAGGGATGTGCAGGACTTTTTGAGAGAGAGACCCTGGGGGTGAGGAGTGGGATTTGTTCCTAATACAGGGACTAGTTAAAGCAAAAGCCTGGAGGAAAGAAACACTCCACTGAAGAAAGTTCTTTGCTTTGTGAGGCGAGAGGCAGGAAGCGGTAGGAAGAAGGCTGAAGAGGAAGGTAGGGCACCTGCTAAAATCCCCCCATAACTTCGAACCATATTCTAAGAGCAAAGGGAGATGATTGAAAGGTTCTGAGAAAGGGATTCGGATGACCCGATTTTCGCTCTAGAAGTTCCTCTGGCTTCCCACACCGTGTTGGGGAGGAGCAAGACTGGGAGCAGATGGACTAGTCCTAGGAGGTTTTGCACAAATATGGACCAGAAATAGTGCTACATTGGTGAAAGGGTTACAGTGTGAAAAAATTAGGAAGCTGGAAGGTGGAATGAACAGGATTGGGAGATGTCGGGGGCGTGAGTGAGCTCAGGGATCCAGGGCGACTGTCAGATTTTGAAGAAATGGACTTTGAAAGAGAAAGACAGATTGGCAAGGGAAGATGGTGAGTTTTGAGTATGCTGGGCTTCCATCATAGAATTTTCATGGGACCAAAAACCATGCAGAATGGGACGGCTTGGGCTCGGTGCATCTCCAGCGTTTGGATAGCTCAGCGAACTTCAGGTGGAGTGAAAACTCAGTGGATTTTAAAATGCAATGAGATTTGGTAAAACGTGACTTTATGGCTTCTAAGGAGAAAAGCATGTGGTAGAATCTGCGGTGAGATTCTGGAATCCAGTGTCTTTAACAAGCAAGGGTGCTTGGCTTTATTTTAGTCCATCCAAAGTCATGCAGTGAAACATTTTGATGAGATAAGTGTAAATACATTTAAAAATGATGTAAATGTTTACACGGTCGCTTAAAAACAAAAAGAAAGAATGTTTAGGATAAGGCACATTCTGAGTCCCTCCAAACCCAAAATATTTTTACAAAGGGTATGAAATGCACAAAAACAGCCAATCGGAGGCCCATCCATCCTTAATTATAAGCAGAATAACATTAAAAGAAACCAAAAGACATGATCAACCTGCTTCCTTGAATGGTAATAAAAACCTGATGGAAAAAAAAAAATTTTTTTTCAGCTTTCTACCTTAGTTGGCATCAAACTCTCAAGGGGTAAAAAATAGCAATTTCATTTCTTCTTAAAAGCATTACTGTTTCTGTAATTTGATTTCTAACCAGGATAAATTTGTAGAATAAACTGGTAGACTCTGACTCCACTTAGCTTCAGCTTTTAACTAAGCTTAGAAAATAAGAGCGAAACAGAGCATTGCTATAATTACGGTCTCTAAATGTGTGTGGTTTTAGATATGCTATATCATTATACAGGACGTGCAAAGCTGAAATAAACACTAGGCTTTCTGAGCACGGTGATTACAAAACAACTAATTGCAATTTACCTTTGTTCTACTCGTGGGGTTTGTCTTAGTATCTGCCAAGTGACATCTTATCTATATAAAGATCCTTAAAAAATAAAGTTTATTTTTGGCACATCTGAAAAAATTATAGTGGCCGAATAAAGGTGCCTTTCATCTCCCCTCAGAGATACACGCAGAGATAGTGTCTAACCAAATATCTGGGCACCCCGTGGTCCAGTCAAGTTGACCCACAAAATTAACTGCCACAGTCATTATCATTTTCTTCATCCTGCTTTCTTAGGGTTACTTTGTTGCTTTTTCTAGCTCCTCTTAATACTTGATTTGCTTTTTTATTTTCATAGTCCTTGATTAAAAACAGGAGCATTTAAAAGCTATACATTTTTGTCTAAGAACTATTTGGTGATGACATCCACGAGATTGAATATCATGATATCCTTAGTTTCCAGTAGTCTGTAACCACAGCTTTTATTTCCTTTTTCACATTTGTTATTAAAGAGAGTTTATTTTTATTTACTTGTTTTGTGTATATTTTTGTGCCCCAGATAAAGTGGCTTGTATACGTTCTGGTTTTTGGAATTCGTTGAGGCTGTAACTTAGTGTATGATACTAGTATTTATAAAAAAAAAAAACATTATTTAGAGATACTTTTAAAAGTTATTTATATGCAGATTCTATTTAACTCTTACAGCAATCCTATGATGTGTATGAGATTATTATTCTAATTGTACAAATGAAGACACCGGAAGCTCAGAGAGGTTGAATCACTTACCCAAGGTCACACAGCTTTAACAGCCAATAGTTAAGCCCAAGTTAGGAGTCAAGTTAAAGATCAGACAAATAGTTAATGACCCAGGGTACTGAGTTATGAAGGGTGATGTATTAGTTAGCTAGGGCTGCCCTAACTAACTGGGTGGCTTAAACAACAGAAATGTATCTTCTCACAGTCCTGGAGGCTGAAAGTCCAAGATCAAGGTGTTGGCAGGTTTGGCTTCTCCTGAGGCTGTGAGAGGAGGATCTGTTCATGTTTCTGTCTAGCTTTTGGTTGCTTGCCAAGAGTCTTGGCTCCTAGAAGGGTCATCCTTATCTTTGCCTTTGTCTCCACATGGCATTCTCCCTGTGTGTGTCAAAATTTCCCCTTTTTATAAAGCCACCGGTCACATCAGATTAAGGCCCACCCTTATGACCTCACTTTAAGTGATTGCATTTGCAACAATCCTATTTCCTAATGAGGTCACATTCTGAGGTTCTGGGGGTTAGGACTTCGAACATGTACAATTAAACCCATAAAGGGTGATAAATCCCCACAGAAATAAATGGAAAATAGGTTTTCAGGCAATTTGGGATTCTAAGCAGAACTTCTTAAGTGACTGATGAACTGCGAACTGATACGGAAGAGACAGAGCTTTGACAGAACGTTAAAAACGAATGAACAAATTACAATAGGCATAAAATACTTTTTTTTTAAAGAACAAGATTAAACTATAGCCTCTAAGAAGGAGCATTTGAGTGATCTCTATAAAAGTCAAAACAGTAGCTACTTTGAGGGGGAGAGAGGGGATTGTGAGGAAGAAGGACCGCATGTCTTTGTGTTGGTAACAAAAGTGCCTCATAATTAATTAAGCTATATATTCGGTAGGGCCTTCTGTATTTGTTTTACAATAAAATATCTCAAAAAGTCAATAAAATTATTTATTAAATGCTTGGTTTCCTTATTGTTCTTTGGAAGACCTCTGAGTATTTACCTAGATGTGTTCTTTTTTTGATTTTATTTACATATATATTCTAGAATGTGCTTTTACAGTTTTCAAAAGCAGTTTTTAAATTGACGCCCTGGCTAGTAAGAAAACTTCGTGAGCAGCACACTGATTTCGTTATTTAGTAAATTGTAATTGACCTAAAATTCTTTCAGGCATTAAATGCCACTTAATTTAGCAGTATTCAGAATCTTTTTCTGCATTAATGTTTATCATTAATCACATTTATAACTTGCTAATATGAAGTTATTCTGGCTGTTCAGGAAGGAGGCAGTTAATTAACACAGAAAAACAAAGGATTTTGAGCAGTTACTTCTATGGCAATTTGTGCTTTGGGGGAGGCATTCCACATCTCCTACCATTAGATTTCTAGAAAATTCTCTGAAGATGGTATGATTCTAGTCATAAGCACTGATTTAAAAAATTAAATGACAAATTCTGAATCTACCTTATATTTTAAAAGAATTATTTATATTTCCATTGAGATATAATTTGTACCATAAAATTCACCCTTTTACAGTGTACAATTCAGTGGTTTTTAGTATGTCCACAAAATTTTGAAACCTTCTTCATTATTTAATTCCACAACATTTTCATCACCCCAAAAGGAAACCCTATATCCATCCATTAGCAGTTACTCCCCATTCCTCTGTCCCCCCAGATTCTGGCAAACATTCATCTACTTTCTGCTCTATAGATTTGCTTATTCTGGACATTTCGTATAAATGGAATTGTACAATATGTGGCCTTCTGGATCTGGCATCTTTCACTTCGCACAATGCGGTCATGGTTCATCCATGTTGTAGCACATATCAGTACCTCATTTCTTTTTGTGGTTGAATAACGTTCCATTTTATTTATCTATTTATCCACTGATGAACATTTGGATTGTTTCCACCTTTTGGCTTTTGTGGATAACATACTGCTGTGAACATTTTTTGCGAGTTTTTGCAAGGACATATGTGTTCAAACCTTTTGAATATATACCTAGGAGTGGAAGTGCTGGGTCATATAGCAGTTCTAAGTTTAGCTTTTTGAGGAATGGCCAAACTGTTTTCCAGGTGAGTGCACTATTTTATATTCCCATCAACAATGAATGAATGTTCTTATTTCTCCACATCTTTGCCAACACCTGTTATTATCCACCTTTTGATTATAGTCACGCTAGTAGATGTCAATTGGTATCTTACCATGGTTATTTTTTAAAAAGTATATTCTGGAAAATCATGGAACATGAAATCAATGTTCATGGTAACATCACATGTGTCCCTAGGCAAGCCAGGGTAGACAGGGATGCAAACTGGTACCACCAAACCCTCAATCCCGTTGGATGGCCACATGACCCAAGCTAGGGGGATCAACTGACAGTCTCCTGGGTCTTCCAGAAAGATTTTTTCTTATTGGTATTATGGGGTGATTATGGGTATTACGGGTCTGAGAACAGCTGTGTCCAAAACTGTCTTTTCCCCTGGGCATTTTAATTACATAAGACAACAAATTCTCTTTTTTTGATTTTTGGAGTTTTGTTTGTTTGTTTGTTTAAACTAGTTTCAATTTGGCTTTTCTCACTTTCAACTAAAAGTCCCAAGCAATACAGCCTTCTTTAAAAAGTTTAAAAGGCTGAATTTCTCATACATTTTGAAGAAATGTTTTCTAAAGTTTTATACATTATAAACAGAATATTATTTTTTTAAAAAAAGTATTAAAGGACAATTAGTAATGAATACTATGGATTTCTTCCTCAAATTGGCATCCACTTAGCAGTCCAACAAACTTCACCAAATTTTTCAATAAATCCCTTAAGACGGAACACAAAACACAAAAATTTATACTCTCACTAAAACTTAAAGTTCACAGACAATTGCCAAAATCTGGGGAAATTTCCATATAAGTCAGAAGGCAATTGGGAAAAAAATGCCTAAGGCCAATGACACACTCCCATCTTCCCTTAATGAAATAAACTACACAGAAAAAGGCAGGCAAATTATACATCTTCTACAACCTGTTCCTTCAGTTAAAGACTTGGAAGATATACCATTAAAGATGGAAGCTGCTTTCTTTCCCACTCCATGAGTGTACCATAGAGCAGACAGAATGCTGCCTACTAACCTTTATGCCCTAAATACTTGATTTGTAAAATCATTAAAAGAACCCCCCCATACACACACACAAGAAAAATTCCCAAAAGCTTCCAGGCCAAAAAAGTAAGTAGTTTATAAAGGGCAAACATTTGTCTATTCTCAATCTTCTCCTGATGTAACATAAAACACCAGAAATCAATGAAATAATTGTATAAAATTTTAAGGGGGCAAAAGTGTGATCCAATAATTTTATAGCAATCTTAGTTCTTTCATATAAGAAATTAACAGGTTATTTTCAGCAATGCAAGAGCTTAGAAAATGTCGCCATGAAGCAAACTCTTAGATTTTATATGCACTTTCAACAATTATGTAAAATTGAGACCACTGGATAGAAAAATTACTATATATCATGAATGTATAATGGGCACTAAAACCAGTTGAAATAGAGATAAGTCTAAATATTATTGTAAACCTGTTTATATTGCTCAACACAAATGTCAAAAATATTTTCAAAAAAGAAACCGTGAATGGAAAATGTAATTAGAGAATGATAATGTGGTTCTACAATTTCTCAAAATCATATTTTACAGTGTGCTGATTTTTTTCTTGTTTACCTCTGCCATTAGTGTGAACACCTTGAGGGCAGGTCCTTCTGCCTGCTTTGTTCATTGAGGTACTCCCAGCCTATGAAACACCTCTGGGCAGATAGTGTCATCTAAATAAAAGATATCAGTCCATTTTATTATGAAAGATCGAAAGGGGTTTTTGAGAGCAAATTTAAAAAGCATACTAAATTACTTATCACAAATTAAGGGATTCCAAACACACATTTTAAACTCCAATGGTTTTTCCCTCATCATATAATGGTTTGCATTTCAACTGTAAGACTAATTATCTTCCTACTGGATCAAAGGGTTTTCAAGGTAGAAAAAGTGTGCTTTGGATTTATAAATATTGAGGGTGTTTTTTTTTTGTTTTTTTTTTTAGGAAATCTTTGTTCATCATATAATTTTTAGGTGATAAGTGGTATTCCATAAAATGTGAGTAGCTCTAAAATAAAGATAATGAACCGTGCTGGTTTAGTGATGCCAGGGACAATTTGGTACATTTTGTTCCACCCAGCTATTACATCCTGTTCACATTAGTCTTCTTTTAAATATTAGATAAAAATTGTACTGCAGGAACACGCATAAAATTATTACGGAAGAAATACAAAAATACAGCATCTTCCCATTTAATTAGTCTTGGCCTTCATGTTCTTTGGTCAATTAGAGCAGTTGTCCCGTTAGTGGACAGGTCTTCCTTACACAGAGATCCTATCACAGGTCAATTTCTTTTCAGTATCATCATTGCTTTCCAGAACTATTTGCATTATTAGTGTTTTAGTCACAGATGAGCTAAACTCTCCAAAATAAGAAAATATGTGAAAAGAAGTTGGCGTAACTTTCAGATCAACAACAGAAATTAAAATTCCAAGAGTTGGAATAATTTCTAATTTTGCCCAAGTTTTGAAAATTCATTCTGGAATTGAGATTACAGTAGCTAAAATAAAGAGGCAGCAATGCTTTAAAAGAATGAACAAAATTTCTAAACAAAAAGAAAACATATTATTAGTTACTTGGGCAAAAATGTCAAACAAAAAAGTCTTAATTTGGTTGAAGAAAATAAAGCAAGAAAAGAAAGAAAATTCTATCTTGAGAAATTGATGGTGGAGATGCTGGTTAAAGATTGCAGACTGGACTTGAACCTTTATTTCTGCACCTTCCAAAAATAGAAAATGAAAGAAAGAGGATTTTATTTATGACAAAAGGTATAAACCCACATAACGACAGTAGGTGAGGAGACCATTAGGACAAAAAAATTTGGAAAATGGAAAGCAGAAGGAAAAATGGGCCTAATTAGACCTGATAAAGTTGAATGCCAAGTTGGCAGGAGGAAAAGTGGAGAACCAATCCACTGTTCATTGTAGAATCCCCAAACATCAGGACACCAGGTTCCTCTGAAGAGGGAGTTGCATCCCAAAACAGGAGGAATGTTTGACAGTCTGTTTAATAACCTTCCACACTGCAGAAAAAAATGTGAGATCTGTTCTTCGGAAAGAACCTAGTGGGGGTGGGGGCGGTAGACACAGCAGGGGAGGGAATAGCAGCTGAACTGGGGCATCGCACAGACTCTGTCACTCAATGATGAGAGCTCCAAGTTCTTCCATGGCTTGGTTCCCAGAACACCGAAAATTAAGTTTATATCGTCCAGGTAGGACGTTGGAAGATTTTTCTTGGGAAATCTGACCGGACAGTCAAGAGAAAATAAAAACCACAAACTAAACAACAGCAAGAAAATAAAATCTAAAGAGAGTGACATCAGGCGTTCCACAAGGAAAATCTTAGCCACATCACTTCACGGTGAAGCACACAAGTCTTAGCCATGCAATAAAGCTTTACAACACTTCTTAGAAGTGTCTACACTTTTATCACCAGACTTCTGGGGAATGACTCTAATAAGAATGTTGGAGAAGAAAACAAATCAGCAAAAGCAATGATGAAGAATGAATAAGAGATCGTGTAATGGGATGAAAACTTTAAAGCAATTCCAAATATCTTCCACGGGATAAGAAATGATGCCACATCCTTGAATCAAGTATAGGATGTTATATATAAATAGGTCAGTAGAAAGATGGATAAGTAGATAGGGAGACAGAAAATAAAAGAGTTCTTGGAAATTTCAAAGAAACATGACAGCCCAAAAGGAAAACCTCAAAAGAGGAGATTTGAAAATGGATTTGAAGAAATATACCAGGAAGTGGAAGAAAAAGTCAGAGATGGAAAACAGAAAACATGAACATATGACAGGTAGAAAATTCATGTAGGAGGTCCCAACAGCTGAACAACGGGAGTTCCAGAAAGAGAGAACAGACAAAACAAAATGGAAGATGTGGTCAAAGAAACAATTTTTTTAATGTTTTATGGTTTTTAATTTCAGAATATTACAGGGGTATAAATATTTTGATTACATAAATTGCTTTTGTACCATTTGAGTCAAAGTTATCAGTGTGCCCATCACCAAGACAATGTGCATTGTACCCGTTAGGTGTGAATTTACCCATCCCCTCCTCCCCCCTCCCACCTGCTTGATTTCCGATGAATGTTATTTCCATATGTGCACATATAAGTGTTGATCGATTAGCTCCAATTTAATGGTGAGTACGTATGGTGCTTATTTTTCCATTCTTGTGATACTTCGCTTAGAAGAATGGTCTCCCGTTCCATCCAGGTTAATACAAGAGGTATCAGTTCATCGTGTTTTTTTGTGGCTGAGTAGAACACCGTGGTATACATACATCACATTTTATTAATCCACTCATGTATTGATGGGCACTTGGGTTGATTCCACATCTTTGCAACTGTGAATTGTGCTGCTATAAACATTTGAGTGCAGGCATCATTTTATAGAATGTCTCTTTTTCCTTTGGATAAATACTCTGTAGTGGGATTGCTGGATCAAATGGTAGGTCTTCTTTTAGTTCTTTGAGGTATCTCCATACTGCTTTCCATAGAGGTTGTCCTAGAATGGAAGTATGTGAATTTCCAGATTGAAAGGACACATGGAGTAACCGGAACAATAGACCCACATTAAGGCACACCATTGCAAAATAGCAAAGTAATGGTGACAAAAAGTAAGAGCAAAAAACAGACAGGGGGAAGTCAATAAAGCTCCTTGTTTGAGGATTCTTCAGTCAGGTCCACTTTGGCTCTAACCAGGTCCCATGAAAGATAGATTATCCTTTTTCCCTGCAAAACTAGAGCCAGCTATTACTTTGAAGCTTTTCTGCTTCTCATAAGGAAAAGGGGATCTGTTTATGAACAACTTGGTGCAAAATGCAAAGATCATACAGCTCTTAGCTCCAATCCGGAGGTGGCTTTGACCTTGACTCCGTAGCAGAGATCCATCTAACATGGCACCACAGACAGCAATGCCCACCTGTGCCAGTGTGCCGGATGCTCTGGCTGGTTGTCATTTGGAATGCAGGGCTTCCCCTCCGTCACCTAGCAGACCTTCGACTCCGAGCCCTGTCACTCCAGCTGACCCCTCATCACTCACTCCGTCTGCACCCACTGCTGTGTCTGGACAGCAGCTGTGTTAGTCGAGATAGCTCCCAAAGTCCACTGTTTATCAAGGATCTGAGGAAGCTGAGTGGGAGTGGGGGCTCAGGAACCCCTCAATGTCTGCTCCCCAGAACCTCTCCTCCTAACCCCCTCATCACACACTCACCACATTCCCTTTCTTAGTATCTCCCCTTCCACTCCTCTGGCCTGCTACCTGTTCATCAATAACATGATCATTAGAGGTCCTTCATTTTGTAATCTGATTTTACATTGATAATTCTTGGGTCGTAATTTTTTTCTTTCTCAAAACAGTGAGGACCCGGCTTCCCTGTCCTGGAATTAACTGTTGCTGACAATTTATCCAACTATGACTTGGATACACATGAGTCCTCAAAAAAATTTTAATTTAATTAGTTTATTGACTGAAGTAGAAATTTGTTGATTCTTTCTGCAGCCAATTACTCTCTCTACAACCTCTCCCAAAAGAAGTTTGTTTTCTTTCTCCATCAAGAACTTGATTTCACTGGCCTGGGAAGAAAAAACAAAAATACCACGCTTCGAAATAAAACATACACTCACATTCACTGTGATGGCTGATGATAAAGCTAAAATTAATTATTTCTACAGCTTGTGGGTACAGCTAAGAGAATTGGTGTGTGGCCAACAGTTCTTTCCAAATTTGTCATGGAAACTGACACACACAATGCACTCACACAATGCACACATGCTCACACACATGTTCCAGTTGCAATTATTCTTAATTAACCTATATAGGGTAGCAAGGTTTGTATGAATCCACAATGTTATGCTGTCATCTGAAAAGTGAACTTCATGATGTGATGTCATTGTAAAATTTTAATAGGCAAGAACTCAGGATTATTTGTTATATTAATACTATGCTCACCTCTGCTTAGTGGCATATATTTAAAAAAATTGAAACTGTCCTCTCACCAGGGAAACCGAAAGGAGGCGATTGTTCTCTCTATCTCTTGGCAGCTGGAGTGCAATCAAGTGACTCAAGGGGGACAAACAGATATTCTTGAAGGAGCAACACGAAATCAGAGGGTGAGCTAGGGATTATTTCCACAGTTGAGTCAAGAGCTTTGAGGCATGGGCACTACTGTTGGCCATTCCTACGCCAGGAATTTGACCTGTTCCTTCCCTTGGGTCCTGCCCAAGCCTGGTAGTCCAGCCTCCTTAACCCTTCATACGAGTTTCCTTTTCACTGAAATGTCAGATTCAGCTTCAGTTGTTTGTAACCAAGGAATCACGATTGGTTCCAAGGAAGTTCATGACTTGATGGCTGTCGACCAAACTTCCTTTGGGCTACAGGAAGAGTCTTGGCATGTCTGTGCATGATGAAGATGTGTAGAGCTTCCTTTTCCATTCAAGTAGCAAAACCAGATGTTTTACAAGCATCTGATGGGCTCCATCTGTGCAGAGTAGGAAGCCATTACTTTCATTGAAAGTAGTTAGGCAAAAAAAAAAAGAAAAGAAAAGAAAAGAAATTACCATTTCCAAAACATTGGCAATCTTCATTATTTCAAAAAGAACTCACAAAATAAGAAATTTTCTTCGATGGCATTAGCACGTAAATAGTGAATATAAGAAAAGGAGGTGATTACATAAAAAGATATCTGTAGTTTCAACCAGTTGCATACTGAAAGGGAATCAGGCTCTGCCGATTGTTTGATGACTTGCTTCAAAATGTTAAAAGCAATGTCAACGATTCCAGAACATGTCATTAGACAAGAAAATCACTTCCAGTTTTCCTCCTTTTTTTTCTTTTTCCACAAACTGGCTTGACTGTTTTGCAACACATGGCTTTGCTAAGCCTCTTTGATAGGGTGGAGCTTCCTGTGTTTGGCAACTTTATGGGACGTGTCGAGAAAAGGCTTTTGTGAAACAGTAAATTCAATATTTAGGAAAGTCTCAGCTCCTTTGAGTTAATATTTCTTCACTCCACTACTTCCTCACTTAAAATATCTTGTTTAGATTCATTTTTGGAATGGACGTATGTGAAGTGTTTTATCAGTTTGCTGGACTTACACTTTAATGGACAAGGCTTTTTAGTCCAGAAAACACTGGCTTTTGTGTTCCATCCACAGCGCAAGTGAAAGCATGTTTACTGGGGTCATCATCTTTCCTTTCCTTTGACGCTCCAACTTAAACGGGTCTGTAAAAATAAATAATAAATCGTTCCAAAATAATATCGATTCAACTGACATTTCAAAACTCATTTTTTTGCATTTTTAATTAATTTAATCTGCACAGAAGCATGTAATTTTTATGCTAATTATGTGGAGTATAGGATATTCAAGACATGTATATAAAAATAAAGAAGAAACAGCATATTTTATAATTTATACAAAATTCTAATTCATTTTAATGCCTTTTAAACCTTATGTAGACATGCAGATTACAACAGTAATTCAAAATCTGTGTCATTTTCAGCTACCATCCAGTGAAGAGCTGCTTGGTTTTTCTTTTTTTATTTTTGCCTTTGTAATACAGTGATTTTCTTTTACTTCTTATAGCTTTCACATTTTTCTTGCAAAGATATTTTAATTATATGGTATTTTCACAGAATAATGATATATGAATATCATTTGTGTCCTATATTGCATGTAGACGCCATTACTTCCTACCCAGAGAGTATGCAAAAAAGGAATACAAAGAGAAAGCAAATTTGAAAAGACTCTTTACTACTTTTATAATATGCCACACTGGGCATGGCCCAACCTCATTAAGCAATCTGTTAGCAATCAAATTATTTTAAATAATGCACTTTAACATTTATTTCACCCATGAGATATTTAAACTTGTTTGGTCTACAATCCCATGGACTTAGTCATATATTTGTCAACAAATAATTATAAATAGGAAAAAGTGAAAATCAAAATAGATGGCTGGGTCTCCAATGTAGAAACGAGTCATCTCACCATTTCATGGTAGAATGGCCAGTAGACATAGAGTCTTTTGAGAGTTGTCCAACTGGTCACTAAGTGTCTGCAGAGGGGTGAACTGTGAATATGTGTGACCTAGGAGCAGGTCTAATCACTAACACAATTTTGACATACTGATGAGCATAGACATTATGTCAAGGTATGTGCAACAACTGTAATGTGATATGAAAATATTTGTGACCTCCCTGGATGACAAATATCACTGGCCTTCAAGGGTGTAAGTCTTAAAATGCTTGAGTGGACTAAGGGTACAAATTTTGCATTTGCTAAAAGAAAAAAAACTCTTGGAACACTTTGAAATAAAGGATTTTATCCCTGGGTTAGCTTACCTGGCAGACATATTTAATTGTATGAATGATATGAGTCTTTTAATTCAAGGTTCCGAAGTCATCATTATGGATGCAACTGAAAAAATTGCAAACTTTCTTGGCTAAAGCGCTATTAATAATATGGAGGAAGGGAATAGAGGTCAACACCCTTGCAAACTTGCAAATCCTGAATGAAGTGCTTTTCCCACATGGAGATGAAATAGAAACTTCTCCACAAACATATTTGAATAGAGAGATTCTCCACTAATCTGTCTGAATAGAGAAGTAGTGAACACTGGTAACACTTCAGAACCTTTTCAAATCTTTTTTCCCCTTATTTTGATGGCCTCGGAATTAATCATAGTTTCACAATTCTTTTCTCTCTGATATAAACCGTTTTGAAGATATTGACCCAGCAAAAATGAACTCAATTAATCTTAGGACAAAAATAACCTACTCTAATTGAAGTAATTAACGTTTCGGAGAATTCTGTTGTTTCCTGCAAGAATCTTATCCTTGCCTTGTTGAGCAAGCTCTGAAACTTTCATTCCATTTGCAACAACGTGTCTTTGCAAATTGGGATTTTTACCATTTATAATTATTAAAACAAACGGTCAAAATTAGTTGCATGTCAACGACATGCGTGCTCTCTTATCAAAGACCATACCACGGTGGCATTCTTATTCAAACTTAGCACTAATAGTCTTCATTTTAATACATCTTTAAAAAGTTAAAAATAAATTTAATTTGTCTATATTTCAAATGTATTTTCTTTGTTTTATAATGCATTGGTGAATAACAAGTATTACTGTGACACACATTTATGTTTTAATATTTAATCATTGTATCTCAATATACTTGGTTTCCTTTGTAATCCTGTGTGTTTATTTTTCTTCATTTAAAAATATTCCGAACCTCAAAAATTAAATATAGGATTACCATGTGATCCAACAATTCTACTTCCGGGTATATACCCAAAATAATTGAAAGCAGGGACTCAAATAGATATTTGTACAACCCTATTCATTGCAGAATTATTCGCAATAGCCAAAGGTAAAAGCAAGCCAAGTTTCCATTGGCAGATGAATAGATAAACAAAATGTGGTGTTTACACACAATGGAATATTATCCATTCTTAAAAAGGAAAAAAAAATCCTAACACAGTTACAACATGAATGAACCCTGAGGACGTTATGCTAAGTGAAATAAGCCAATCACAAAAGGACAAATACTGTATGTTTTTACTCATATGAGGCACTTAGAATAATCAAATTCATAGAGACAGAACATAGTACAGTAGTTACCAGGGGCTGGAATGGGTGGGAGGAATGAGGAGTTAGTGTTTAGGGGTACAGAGTTTCAGTTTGGGAAGATAAAAAGAGTTCTGTAGTTGCATGGTGATGATGGTTACACACAAAGTGAATGAATTCAATGCCCATGAAGTATAAACGTAATAATGATTAAGATGGAAAACATTAACCTATGTATATTTGACCACAATAAAAAATATATTCTGACAGAGATACGTTTTACAAGACTGTCAGAGGCATTGTCGGCACAACGTTTAAGAACTGGTTCTATGACTCGAAAACTTCTACCATGACTTATGAAAGCTCAATGTCTTTAACAGAATGGGTTCTGTGGGGCACTCTGTTCTTCATGCCTTTCACTTCTTTTCTTTCTATCCTTTGGTTTTTAAGGTATTATTTTATGCCACAAAATTCACCAATATTAAGGGTACGACTTAGTGAATTTTGAAACTTGCAACATCAAGAACAAAATATTTTCTAATTTTTCTTATTTCTCATTTGACCCAATGATTGTTTAGAAATGACCAAATGTGTAATGTGCAAGTATTTAATGCTTTCCAGGTTACTTAATTTTGCTTATTTTTAATTTAATGTCATAATGTCAATTATCAAGTCTTTTTGTACGGCCAAGACTATTGGTAAGTGTAGCATATACATATAAAACGAGTGTGCGTTCTGTCATTGCTGGGCGTAGTTTTCAGTTAAGTCAAAGTAGATCTTATTTTTGTCCTATGTTTTCTAGTTGTTTTATTATTTGTTCAGAAAGTTTTAAAAGTCTGCTACTGTAATTATAGCATTGGCTACTTCTCTTTTTAGTTCTGTCAATTTTCACATTATGTATTTTGAGTTCCTTCATGTATATTTTATTGTTATCTTTTTCTCTTGGATTTACTCTTCTATCACTACAAAGCATACTTTTTTTTATCTCCATTACTGCCATTTGTTTTTAAGTCTGTTTGATCTAATATTAATTTAGCCAGTTTAGCTTTTTTATATTTACTAATGCATGCTATATTTTCTACCAACCATTTACTTTTAACCTATCCGTGTTTTTATAATTAAATGTATGTCCTGTAGAGATCATAGAGCTGTGTCTCATTTCTATACCCATCCCAACAATCTCTGTCCTTTAATTGGCTCCTGGGAAATGAATGTGTAACAGAGGCTTTTATTAGACAAACTTAAGTCTGAACATTTATGTAGTGACCTGCACAAGCTGAAGACTCCTATGTCGGGTCAGCGCACGAAGCCCTGTCCCGAGGCAGGCAGCAGAGACTAGACCAGTGAATGCCCCTGGTCAACTCAGACTCCGTGAGACACGACCTTGCTCTTTGGAGTCACCTTGGGATGAATGGGTATGGCCGGCAGGCTTTCGAGGTAATTATGAAAGACTGATTCCATCGTATCTACTCAGATGCCACCTGTCTCTGGTGCCCAGGTACGGAGCGGTACTGGAGAGGTGGAAGAATGGAAAGGGCTCCTTTCTGTTTCCTTTTCGACCTTGCTTGGAATTTTGTTACAGAAGCCTGGACACTGTGAGTCCATTATAGAATCTACTGTATCCAAATTAGAGAGAATATTATACTCCCAACTGTTTGATGTGCACTATGTAATGTTTTATCAATGACTCCAATCTAGGCTAACATCATTCCAAACCAGTTTAGAAGCACCCTTGAAGTTGCTGAAAACTACCAATGTAAGGTAGCCAATGGCCAGCTTAGGTCCAAATATTCTTCCACATCTTTGGGGCTTGAAGTGAGAGTAATGGAAAGGAAGGAGGGGGAAGCGCAGGCGGAGGGGGTGGGAAAAAGGGCGGAGGAAGTAGGAGAGGAGGCTTAATAATTCCCTTCTGTGGCCCTTTCTCTTACTTCACAAGATTCTCCAACCTCTTCTCAGAAATCTCACGCTAAAGATTACACTTTCTCTCTCATCTATGGGATCTCTCCTTAACTGGATCCTCCTTGCTGGCTTTTAAACACACTCCTTCAAATGCAAATTAAAACCACGAAGGGCTCTGCCTTGCCCCTGGCAGAATGGCCATGATTAAAAGAAACAATAGAAACAATCGATGCTGGCCTGGGGGATGGAGAGGGAAGCTTACACATGTTGATGGGGCTGCAAATTAGTACAACCCCCAAGAAAAACAGCATGGAGATTTCTCAAAGCGCTAAAAGACCTACCATTCAATCCCGCAATCCCACTACTGGGTATTTGCCCTAAGGAAAAGAAGTCATTTTATGAAATAGACACGTGGGGCACCCGTATGTTTGTAGCTGCACAATTCACAATTGCAAAGACGTGGAATCAATCTAAGTGCCCATCAACCATTGAGGAGATAAAGATACACACACACAAACACACACACACACATACATATACCATGGAGTATTACTCAGCCATCAAAAAGAATGAAACAATGTCTTTTGCAGCAACTTGGATGGAACTGGAGGCCATTATCCTAAGTGAAGTAACCCAGGAACAAAAAAAACCAAATATCACGTTTTCACTTATAAGTGGAAGCTAAGCGACTGGGGTGCATGGTCCTACAGAGGGACTTAAAGGACACTGGAAACTCAGAAGGGGGAGGGTTGGAGGGAAATGCAGGACAAAAAAGTCACCTCTAGGGTACAATGCACACTGTTCAGGTGATGGGTATATTAAAAGCCTAGACTTCTCCACTAAAATTAAAAAAAAATTAAAAATAAAGAAAAGAAGTCCAAGAAAGTTAGAGTTGGAAGGAACCTTGCAATCTGATCATTAAAAGGCTCATTTACCTATCATTCCCAGCGGTGAAAGTCCATTATATTTGCTCTTAAACAGGTAGTATAATATTTTGTTGTAGTACAGTATTTTGTTTTTAACTGATACAATGATGGGCCAATAAAAGGAACACTGAACTTGGAAAAAAAGTAAACATACTCCTCCAATAGCATCCATTCCATGAGGTCTTGACTCCATTTCTAGATCCCACATCGGGAAGCTGATGGAAAACTTTGGGACAAGCTCCAGGAAGGGAGGAGAGCTGACTGCCTGCTGGGGAGGAACAGAGGTGGACAAGCAGGCGGTGGAGGGAACATTGACTTTGTACTGACAAGATTATTCACGTAATCACACCCTGTAGAGAAGGCAGAATTGGGGTGATGTATTTTTAAAGCACATTAACCATTACACACATGAGGGAACGGGAGATGCAAACAGTAATCTTGAGATGTGCTAATCCAGGGGTGGCCTCAGTCATCAAACCTGAAACTTTTTGTTGTTTTAAAGCAACCAATAATTAGGGGCTCTTGATGAAAGAACCGTTCACTAAAAAAGAGGCAGAACAATGTCATTGTTCAACCCTTAATGTTTAAGGTGGATGGATGCTGGTTTTACAGAGATGTTGATAAAGTGGTACTCCCCACTCAGTCCTGAGCTGGTACTTATCCTGTCCCCTTAGGTGTTGGCCTGTGTCCTCCGTCTAACACCATGAAGGTCTTCTCAGGCTTTTGAGCTCATTAACTTTTCACTGGCACTGAAATCCTGCTGCAAATCCTCCGGAGGTATATAGTGTCTGCTGCAGGCAAACTCACAGCTTCTCCAGATGCTTTGCAAGGCAACCTGGCAGCCTGTTTCCATTAGCAGCAAGTCCTCGGTTCACACCCCCACCCCGGGGCTGATTTCATATACTCCCTCTTGTGTGTTCTGTCTTCTCTTCAGAGACCTGGAATCTCACGAAGTCTTTGCTTCCCTAATGAGGTTATTCTGCAGGCACTCAGCCCTGAGTTTACTGTGAACACATATCTCCGGTTACCGAGGCACCGAAGTCATTTCCATAGATTTATTATTTATTACATCTTCAAGAGTGGGAAGGGACATGAAAAATGATCTAGTCTCATGATTCTCAATGTCTTAGTCCGTTCCACCTACTATAACAAAATGCTGTAGACTGGGTGATTTAAACAGCAAACATTAGTTTCTCATAGTTTCCAAGTCTGGGAAATGCAAGATTGAGGTGTTGGGAGATTCCGCGTCTGGTGAGGGCTCTTTTCCTGGTTTGCAAACGGCTGCCTTCTTGCTGTACCTTCACGTAGCAGAGAGAAAGGAAGAGAGCTCTCTTGTGTCTCTTCTTATGAGGGCACTGATGAGAGGCTCCACCCCCATTACCTAATTATGTCCCCAAAGCCCCACCTCCAAATACTATCACATTGTGTGTTAGGGTTGCAACACATGAATTTGGGATGGGGGACGGGGGAAACAAACATTCAGTCCACAGCACTCAATAAAGAAAAACTACCCTCCCTCCAGAAAATGTGTTGGAAATTTGTGGAGATGTTTTTTTGGTTGTCACGGAGATTGAAAGTACCTGAATGGTGACTGATACTAGTTGGCGTTACAGAGACATTTTTTTTCCTGCTCCTAGAAATTTCTAGGTCTATGGTCTATGGAACTGCCACTCTTTGGGAAATGGATTGCTCCATTCTCTTTCCTTATGCATTGCAGACATCGTTGAATCGGTTTTCCAGTCTCATAAATACACTGCAGTGCACAGGACGGAAGCCAAGTCCCTCTGTTGCTAGAGACCCAAGCTGAGCTGGCTGAGCTGGGCACTGTTCAACTCTTCAGCTCAGAAGGCAGCCAGGATATTTGTGTTTGTTCATTTCCTCTCCTAAACACGAGCTTGTTGCTTGCTGCAGTGCAACAGGCTGTGAATTCAAAACAGGGTAGGACTGTCCAGTGGGTTACATTTCAGATGAACGTTCAGGCCTGACCAGTAGCTGGAGATTATCTAATGAGGGGAAGGGAGCAGCATGCAGAAGAAAACAAGTTCCTGTAGAATTTCCAGATTTTCCTGGGCCTAATAGAGTCAGAAATTTTGAGGCGAATAATCTTTATAGAGGTAAATCAACCCTCTTTTCAAAGTAAATAAGAGGGATGCTTGTTATAGCACATGCAAATGCAGTAAACAACAGTTGCAAAATGAAAAGAATGTGAAGGAACATGTTTCCTATTTTCCAAGGCCTAAATTTCTTTTTTATTCTCGGCATGGGGCACTCAACAAATAACCTTTCTTTGTTTGCATTGATCTGCAGTGAAGGTGCGATGTCAACGTTAGTGAGATTGGTCTTTTGTTCTGGGGGGAAAAAGTTTCCCCTTTACTGGTGTCATTTAGGTTTCCTAACAGTCTCCCTGCCATGCCCCCTCTGGTGTGAGAACATTTGCCACAAGTCTAAAAGAAAAAGGCACCAGCCAGGGAAGAAATTTTCGTGTCTTGACTGACATTGCAATGAATAGCAACCACTTTTTCTTGCATTACTCATGAAGCCTGCAGGAAACATGGCCATTATCTCAAAGCAGGGTAATTATTAAGCACTTATATACAGTTTACTAAGTGCCTTATACACTTGTATCTCATTTAATCCTCCAAAAATGTAATAAAAATGAAATCCATGATAAATAAGCAATTACCCAACAATCAGAGCTGCAGGTGGCAGAATTGAGATTCTAACTTGGGTCTCTTTGTTAATTCATTCATTCCTTTCCTTACATTCAAAAACACTGAGTTCATGACGTCTGTCTAACTCTAAAACCTATGCTCTTCGCCTTGCAGTATTATGCCTTTTAAATATTACTTTAAAAAGTAAAATTATGTCAAAATAATGTTTTAGCTCCTACGCAACCTGGTGTTGTAGAGGTGAGAGCTGGCAGAGTCACTGTGGCCAAAAGTCGCCCACTATGAAGCCATCTTAACAGAGCAGCTGGGAAAATCCCTTTAACCCAAACCTTCAGCCCATCTGTGGGGAACGGCAGATCATCTGTACAAACACACACTGCTCTTATACATACCACTGGGGAATGCATTTCTGGCCTATGGAGTCATTTGGCCCATTTGCAGATTATGAGAGAGAAACCAAATCTAGCAAAAAGAAACCAGTTGTTTATGAATTCGATGCAGGTTGCTAGTGGATTTTGTTGGGATCTATTTTGGTTTCCTCTAAGCTGTCATCTTACTTCAGTGGGCCAAAAAAGTAAAGAGAAATTCAATATAAAGTAAAAAGTGGGTGAAAACTTCTGGTTCTTAAGCTAATAAGAACGAAAAGGACATTTTTAAACGGATAAGATCGAGCTGACACTGGCCTTGAGCCAGTTCACTTTCTTTAGCAACAAGAAAATGGAGACACTGAGGGTACAATCAATTCTTTATTTATTCTTATGTTGCAATCTGAATACTATTTACACATAGATATTACTTTGTGTTTTTTATGAGTAACTTTTAAGATTCAAGAAGATAAAGTGAAAAATTAATCCTCTGTAGGTAAGTGAAAGCAGATCATTTTACAGAAGAAAATCTATCTGGCGAAACAACACGAGGTCGATGGACACACTTTAATATACGACAATAAGGATAAACTCTTTTCCTCCGTCAGTATGGAAACAATGGAGGGCATAAAGTATTAGGATTCTTCTTACATTGCAGGCGTAATGCGAAAATGGGCAAAAGCAAAATCACCCCTCCATTGGCACATAGCGACACTCATGGATTCAACATCAGGTATGTACACATCTCGCAAAAAAGAACAGGAGACTTGCCTTTGAGAGAATTCATTTCTGATTTTCTGGCCAGTCTTAAATTCAAAAATTAAGTCCTGTGGCCACATCATTTTTCAGGCAACATACCAAATGGCATGTCCAATTTTTGGATTTAAAAAAAAAAAGCAATCCACAGTTACCACTGACTTTGTTATGCTTGAAGAAACAATAGAACGTGAGTAGAATCCCTTTGTCAGAAAGAAAGCAATTCCCATTGCTTCGTATTTTCATTCCCTACCTTACCCTGGAAGAGGAACAGGTGGTAAAGATGAAAGAAAAGGAGATTAGAAGATTAATTATTTTGAAAATGGAGAAAAACACAAAGAAAACTGTTGCCAAAAATGCGTCTTCCGGAGATAAATGCAATTTTCATGTTGGTTCTTTCCCACCACACTTGTACAAAATTCCTTGCATTTTTAATAGATTTTATAAAATTACTTTTATTTTTGTGATCGTTTTGAAGCTAACATATGTGGGTTATAAAAAAATGTATAGAAACCAAGAAACAAAATGAAAACAATCCACTTTCCAACCACATAGAAGAAATGCCCACAGTTAACATTTGAGAGTGTGTCAACTTTCTCATGCTATATATTAAACAAAAAGAAACCCAGAGTCAAAAGGTTCAGGCTTGGGAAAAGATGAGGGTGGTGTACGAGACAGGGAAAAACAAAAACAAAAACAAACTGTTTTTCCCTTCTATAAGTTCAACATTCAATACAGAACACTTCTGCAACCAGATGTTTAGGTTTTTTTTTCCCACATACAAAGCATTTCTCCAGTAGATTCCCAGCTGGGTCTCCTGCCATTTATTAATAACTCAACTCTGACACTATGTGCCTGGAGATAGGGTCAGATCCTACAGGTTAAGTGCTCAGTCCCACAAGACCGTCCCCCATTTCAGACACCAATTGCAAGCTGTAGGTCCCCAGGTTATCCACAACTCCTGTCCGACTTGACTACAAATCAGACATTTCCACAATCCCCTTCTTGGGTTCAATTAATGTGCTAGAATGGTCACAGAAGTCAGAGAAACACTGTCTTCCATTCACCAGGTTATTTTATTAATAAAGCATATTATAAAAGGTACAAACAAACAGGCCTATTGAGAGGTACATAGGACAAGATCCAGAAGGGTCCCAAGTGCAGGAGCTTCTGTCCCTGTGGAGTTAGAGTGTGCCACCCTCCTGGCACATGGGTATGTTTGCCACACCAGAAGTTCTCCGTATCCTGTACTTCAAGGATTTTTATGGAGGCTTCATCACGTAGGCATGATCGATTATTAATTCAATCTCCATCCCCTCTCTCTTCCCACAAAGGATCAGGGGTGGGGCTGAAAGTTCCAAGATTCTAATCCTGGTGTGGTCCTTCTGGTGACCAGCCCCAACCCAGGAGCCATTAAGAGTTGCCTCATTAGAACCAAAGATACTCCTAGAACCCCTACAGCTCAGGAAATAATTATATAAGGGTTTTAAGAGCTCTGTGTCAGGAACCGAGGGCAGAGACTAAATATATATACTTTTATTATATCACAACGTCACAGTCAGTGACGCTGCTGCAAAGCCTTCATCCTTACCTGGCAGTATGTTTCCATGTTTCACTGGTAAAATGTTCAAATCTTTTAAAAAAAAAAATTTAAAAACATATTATCTATTGAAATGGAATTATTTCAGTTACTGTTTGTAACTTCTCTATTTTAATTTAAAAATGCATGGTGAGCATTTTGAGTCATTAAATATTCTTTTATAAATTCACTTTCAACAACTACGTTGTGTTTTCATTTATTGACATGCCATAATTTATTTAATGATTCTCTACTGTTGGACATTAGGCTGGTTGCAATTGTTCCCTATAATAAACAATGCTGGAGTAGAATCTTTGTAATGAAATCCTAATAATTTCACATCTGTAACTTACAAATCTATAATCCATAAATGTGAAACGTCAGCATGAAAAGACATAACAAAGTTTGTAAGATTTTGGCAAGTATTGCCAAATCGCTTTTCAAAGAGATTGTCCCAATTTAAATTTGAATCCGTGGTGCGTGAGTGTGCCTCATACTGAAGTATTAGTATTAATGTTTCCCACTGCAATTTTGCATTTATTTGATATGAAGTTGTATATGTTTATTTTGCATTTACGTCCTCCGCTGATACTCCCATTGGAGCTCTGGTGGATTTATTTATGTCTGAGTTCATTTAATCCCCCATCAGTGAAAAATCAGAATAAAGTTGAGAGCTATGAGAGACAAATAACTATCCAATGATCCCAGATCTGTAAGTGGCAGAACTGAGACTCTTTCACTCACTCTTCATTCATTCATTTCATTACATTCAACAAATATTGAGTTGATGATGTTTTCACATTTACTATTACAATAGTTCATCCTTTGTCCCGCTTATCTGAATTTTCAGCAAAATCCTATAATACATCCTTGTCTATGCATGTATCTGTTTCTAGGTGGTCTAATCTGGCCCATTAAGCTACCTGTCTGTTTCTATGCCAGTGTATAGGTGACCCTTATTACTGGCCAACACAGCCCTTCTTATTTTCTCAGGGTCATCTCCTTCCTCCATCACTCGTGGTCAATGATGGGCTCCATCCCTAACTCACACAATGGGACAGGGATCTTACATGGGCCAACCAGAGTCTCCCACACCTCGAGTCTCAGGAAATGGTTCAAGAACTGGCATGTGACCCAGACTGGGCCTCAGGAGTTTTCAACTGGAGCAAATGAGGAAGATTGCCCTGGTGTTGGTAATCTGAGTGCTGGAAGGAAGTGACAGCCCTGTGGGGTGCCAGCCATGTGAAAGAAGCCCCTTGCACAGTGAAGGAGCAAGGACCCCCACAGGGGCTGAGGCAAGGGGAGGAAGGAAGACACCTACACAGCACGGAGTCAGATCGGGTCTGCATCCGGGCATGCTGGTTTTCCTGCTTACGGGAGTCAATGAATTCCTTTATTTTTAGATAAAACTGGTTTGGGTTTCTGTCTTGGCAGGTAACATCTGTCTAAACATCTCATAAATGATAAGAGGCCATATAAAGTTGAGGCAGTAATAACACCTGGAAAAAAAAAAAAGAATCATTTCTTTTAATAGTAGTCATTCCAAAACCCTTCATCCAAGTTTCTTTGTCTATATAGCGTAGATCATAATTTCAACTCTACCTATTTTACAGATAAATGAAAAAAATGCATGTGAACTCTAAAAACACTACAAGGATGTAAAGCATCGTTTTAATCACTAGCATATATACTTTCTTTGACTTTGCACATCTTATTTGGGAGAATTTACTGTCATATCTTTATCTATGCTACAGCCTCATAATAGGTTCATTATGGTTTATAAATGCATGCTATAATTAGATTTCTATAAGGTCAACCCTATTTGGAAGTATTAGGAAAGGAGCTTACTTGCATTACCTGTTTCTATTCGTGTGAAATTCACCACAAGAAGAAAGATGATTGCTTCAGTTTATTTTACTTTTTTTAACAGAAAGCTACCAGTTCAAGCTTTATCAGTGTAGAAATGTCTGAACGAAATGTTAATTTCAATTGTCACATCAAACCAGATGATAATCAGGTGTCGGCGTGCTCCAAGGTGGCTGGCTACACGTCAGTGCATTCAAAGACTGCTCATTCCCAAAGTAGCTCTTGACAGTGGTCCAAGGCCCCGTATTTCTTGAAGAACAGCACAAATAATGGGAAATGATTGTTCAGCTGTTCAGTTCTCCACATCTTGTCATAATTAATGTGTATGGGAAGAATTCCTCTGAGCTGATTGAAACAGACAAAAAATTGGTTTTGTTGTTTGTTTGTTTATAGTTTCATTTCAATGCCACTAGATATCCTGGTCTGCTTTATTCTCTTGAAAAAGATTTGCGATTGAGTCACAGCATCTTGCCGAAGAACACCAAGAGATTTTAATGTAACGGGAATGTCTATCTTAAAACCTCTAAGATTAATTCCATCTTCACTGATGAAAGACATATGGAAATGATCTCTATTCATGCCATGAAGTATACTGATAAGACTTACAAAAGAGTTCCCAGCAGAAGCCTTGCTGCTGGTTTTATATGTTTAATTCCTTGTTGGTTTGTTTCCATTTTGAGATGATGTATTTTTATAAATGATATCCTTTAAACCTTGAAATCATATTTCAGGGGAGAAAATAGGTTTCCATCATCATGTGTGATAGAGAAAACCAATTTCTGTTCCTTTTCTTCTTTGCTGTGGTTGGTCATTAAGGAGATGTAATTAGTCAATATCCATGACCGGCCTGGCATGCTCAGATTTGAGCAAACCTTTTTTTGAACAACAGTTTTGTATCTAGCACCATATTCTCCCTTATTTTGTCTCAGTCTTGACAATAACTTTATGAGATGTGTATTTTTATAGTCGTTTTAAGTTGAGGAACTTGAGGGTTAGAGAGATTTGTCCAAAGAGCCGGTACTGAGATGACGTCATCTGTGCAAGGTCGCTCAACTAAAAAGTCAGAATTTCAGCTCAAGTCTTTCAAATCTATGTTGCTTGCCCTTTTGACTCTCTTCTCTCTGCTTGCTAAAATTTGAATAATTGAATGTATCGTGGATGCTATGTGTAACAATGGGGACGAATCTCAAGGGCATTGTGCTAAGCAAAAGAAACCAGATGCAAAAGAACACATGCTGTCTGAATTCAAGTACATGAACTGCAAACACAGGCAAAACTAACCCAGGTAGGTGGGAAGCGGGTTGGTCGTGAGAAGGAATGTTTGAAAGTGTAGGAAATTGGCCAGAAGGAACACGAGGGAATTTTTCATGGGGGGTGGAGGTGTTCTATATCTCGACACATGGACATACACAACTGTCAAAACTCTTCTCACCGAACACTTAAAATCTATACTTTCCATTGCATATTAATCACATCTCAATTAAAAAAAGAGAGAGTATTATGTTTAAATGACTTACAATGTAGGTTTCAGGTAACTCTACTTCCCTGGTAATCTTCAGCGTTGATATATAGGAATTTCTACTTTGGAATAGAAAACAGAAAATAGTATTTTTAATGTCAATAATGTCTTTGAATACGACCTTGGCCATAGTCTCTGATTTAGGTTTGGTGAAGAGATTCAAGAGAAATTGGAACTACTAGGCACAATCCCCAGGAATTCTTAGTTTCAGCAAGAAACTATGTGTAAGTAATAATTATATTAATGACAGTAAGCATTAATTGAACACTTTCTAAGCACCGGACGTGGAGTTAAATGCTTCACTGCTTATTCTCACTTGATCCACAGAACAACCCAATGAGCTGGTAACATCATAACAATTACTCTCTGACAGATAAACTCTCCAGGACTTAGAGGGGTTAGATGGTGCCTCCAAGATCCCAAGACTAGATGTTGGGGTGGAAACTATACCAAGAGAATCTGAATCAGCTCTGTTTTGTATACTGCTTAACATTGCTTTCAATGATAGAATTAAGGAGAAATGTTGAAGGGAAGAGTCAGAAATGTTGAATAGTTAACATTAACTTCAGCTTCTTTCTCATATTTTCTAGGTATTCTGTATTGAGTATGGGTTACTTTTTAAGTAATAAAATATATTCTAAAAGGACAGCTAACAGAATACAAGTTTGGGGTTGAACCCCAGAATATTTTGGAAGCTAAAAAAAAAAAGAAATCTGGTTTAGACAATGCAAATAGTCTGTTTCAGTGCAATGGACTAAAACAATATTTTGCATTTTTCTATGGCATCAGAAATCTTAGTATACATACACAGCATGAATGTATTATTTTTCTGGCTTGAAGGAAAATATCCAGTGGCATCCCTATCTTGTACAAATTAGAGCTGGAGGGTAAAGCCATATTATAATGACCATACCTATTTGACATCTCCGCTTTAGGTCTGATGTCCTATGTTTGAAACCTGATTAACTCTGATTAACAGGTGTAGTGAATAGCTAATAACGTTCTAAGGGATGACTCTCCAAAAGGGACTTAATAATTCTGCAATAATAGACCTTTCGTTTATACTAATGGCTTAAGATTAAATACTGTGAGGCTACCACCAGTACTTACTTGCTCAGAATTTAGGTAAGGAAGAAAGGAAGCCAGGGACATCTCTGGCAGATATCAGTTACAACTACGGTTGCCTCTAACATGATGGTTTTAGCATTAAAGGTTATGTTCCAGATTTACAAATTTACAGATTATCAAAATATTACAAATTTTAAGACTAAATCACAACCACCCACCCATATTGTTCTTCCCATCTTCTCCATCCATTTGCCCACTGAATCCTCACTTTCAAATCAATCTAATCCACTCAAGTTTTGGTCATCACGAATCGAGCTAGCACCATGGCAGAAAATGCAAAACTAGGACATAGAAATCCAACATTTCTGATTCCTGGCACTCTAGTTATCTTCAATTCTCATCCAAACCACTCTATTTTGGCCTTCCTCTGGTATGCCAAAGCTCATTTAGAAAACCACAAACGCTCTTCAGTTGTTTACTCATCTTTACTTCCTGTATACAGTAGATCTCTTTGTGCCTTCTGGAGCCATTCTCTTTTGCTGGAATACTTCCTCTAAGAGTGACTTCAAAGAGAGTCTTTGTGTTAACCCTTCTGAGACAATTGGATGCTTGAGAATATTTTTATTGTACTTAAGCAAAAGCTCAAGTGGATGAAAACATTCTAGGTTCAAATTGATTTTTTCCTTCATTCAATATGTCGAAAATATTAGCCTAATGCCATCCAATGTCATTGACAAAAAATATAACATCAATTTGATTTTTGTTTCTTTTTCTCAGGGAAATTTTCTTTGACTCCGATGACCTTAAATTTAGCAAAGTGTGGGTTTTTCTTATCTATTCTGTTGGTACTTTCTAAGTCCTTTCACAATCTCTGGTCTTCTTTCTTGTATAATAGGAAATTCTCAATTATTATTTCTTCCAAAATTTACTCTTTGATTTATTGTATTCTTTTCTTCTGAAGCTTTTTCTATTCTCCCTCTCTCTTAACATCTCTTTTATATTTTGCTCTTTTTATGTATACTTGATGTCTTCAAGGAGCATTCCCTTACATGTTTTTCCATTTTACTAGCTCATTTTTGCCTATATCCTATCTGATATTCGATCTATCTACTGAGTTTCTTATTGTAATGATAACTTGCAATTGCTTCTTCTTTACAATTTTTTGTTCCTGCTTTAAATTACCAATGTAGATTGAGTATCCTTTATCTGAGATACTTGGGACCAGTCAGATTTTTTCAGATTTTGGAATATTTGCATATACATCATGAGATGTCTTGGGGATGGTACCCAACCCTAAACATGAAATTTATCTATGTTTCATATACACCTTATACACATAGTCTGAAGGTAAGTTTATATGATATTTTTAATAATTTTATGCATGAAACAAAGTTTGTGTACATTGAACCATCAAAAAAAAGCAAAGGTGTCAGACGTGGAATTTTCTACCTGTGGCCTCATGTCAACCCTCAACAAGTTTCAGGTTTTGGAGCATTTTGAATGTTGGATTTTTGAATTAGAGTTGCTTAACCTGTATCCTCTCGAAGACTATTTCTTTTGTTTACTTTAAGTTAATGAATTGTGCTTTGACTTGTCTTGGGTCTCCAACTAAATTTTGGACATGTAGTATATGTCTCTCAAAGTGTATGCTACCAGAGGGCGTCAACTCCCTCAGGTGGTACTTGTTGCAATCTGTCCTCCTGCACCTGCTGGGCTCTTGGCTCCACTTGGATGCCACCTGTCACTGGCTTCTGCACAAGGCTGGAAATTCAGGTTTTCTTCCTCCAATGGTGATTGGGCTTTTCTGCTTGAGCTAATTTGGAGAGAGACGAGAGCACAACCAAAGAGCTCTGCCTGTCTGCCGGCCTCCCTTGGCCCTCATTCGATCTGGCCTGCAGTTCTCTCCCACACACAGCCACTCTTTCCCGATGTCCCCAGGGGTCCCTGCCAGTCTTTAAATTAATTAATCAGGTCTATCAATTTTGCTTTCACCTCTGGAGCATTTCCAGATTGGGTTCTGGGAGGGAGCCACTATCCATATTTGCATGCAGTGTTGCAAACCTCACTTTTTGTACAGCCTTAGAATGTTCCACATTTGAAAGCTAAATCGCAGTCACCAGCCTGTCCGTTATTTCCTTCTTTTCCAGGAGGTCTCCACTCTCCCAAAGTTGGTGTGTCATTCCCACGTGTGTTTTTGTACCTTTACTTCATATGCACACTTCTATAAGGGTCATTTAGTATTATTTTTGTGTTTTTAAAACTTGCACAAAGCATATCTGACCATACAACTATAACATAAAAAAGAATTTTTTATCATATAGAATTGATTATTTAACTCCTTTCCAAAAAATAAAAGACCTCTAGGCATTTTTAAGTCAAAGATACATTACTTAATAAAAGAAAAAATGCAAAATCAGAACCAAAGAAAAGGGAGAATGCAGACCCACTAAGATAAGGGTTAGAAGAGTTGCTGTTTGAGGACCAAGTGCTGTTATGACTAAAAGCTCATTAAATCCATTTATTCTTGGAAAAAGATCAGCGTCTTTGGGGGAATCACATTTTGATTCACAGAAGGTCACTAGTGTTAAATGCAAAGTAAATTCATTGACTTTGCATTGATCCAGTCCCCCTAAGGAATGAGGAGGCCTGCAGTCTCACCAAATGGTTCTGTAATATTCAAACAGTGTGAGCGTAGAGCCTTGTAAACCTTGAAACAGGAACCCGGAGCAAAAAAGGACAAAAATATCTAGGAGCTGATCTAATGAGCTTTGTTTTGAGAATTAGTTCAAGGCACGCCGTGTCTTTGCAATCATACATCTGCAGCCTAACTTGGCTGTCCACATACTGTGCAATGATTTTGAAATGTGCACCCGTGATTTTAAATAAGATGAGGCATGACTTTCTTGTTTATTGGGGAAAGCAACTGGCGTTTAGGCTAACAAAATGTTTAAATGACTAATGAAACAGTCACTAACATCTGGGGCTTCCACTAGGTGTTTCCAACCTTTGCTATTTGTTTTTAGAAAGTAAAATGTCTGATTTACAGCAATGTACAAATAATATTATTTTGCAATGAAAAATTACTTTCCAAATATATAGCTACACTTCTTTTTATCACTTAGAGAATTATGTACACATCGTGGGAAAGCTATACTATTTTTAAGCCTCTTTATTTTGCTGTGGAGTTAAATGTGCTAAAAGAAAATTCAACTTCAGATACAGTTAAAAAATTTTAAGTCGCCAAAATGATCTTTCAATTTTAGAGAAAGACTTGACTATCCATATGTTCATGCCGGGGATAAATGTAGAGTGAGCAGCTCTGTTCATTCATTCCCTACCTACAGATTTTCAGCCACGTATCTCACTTTACAAATATTTATTGACCACCTACAATGTGACAGGTATTGTGCTAGGTGTTGGGAACGCATGGTAGAAGGAAAGAGTGAGTGAGTACTGGCACTCAGGGAATTTATGGTCTAAATGTAAATAAACAGTCACATGATGAATCAATGACCATTTTGCTAAGTGTCATAAAACAAATGTACAAGGTACCAAGGAGCCATATTGGGAGGCGTGTATCTAATTTACTCAAGTTTGAGGGAGATTGTTCCTAAGGAAGAGCCACATTGGTTAAGACCACACAGGTGTGTGCGAGGTATCGAGGAGAGGAGGGCAGAAGGAATTGTGTCCCAGGTAGAAGATATGGCACGTGTATACAGTCTCAGAGGTGGAAAGTAACTTGGTTTGTTTGAGAACTTAAAAAAAAAAAAAGACAAAAAGCCTGGAGCTTAGAAAACAAGGAAGAGACTCGGTCATATTAACCTAGAGAAGCAGGTGAGGAAAAAAAAATCACACAGGGCTCTTGCAGGCCATGTGAAGAATTTTGGATTTTATCCTACATGGATGCAGAAAAGCAATATGATCACGTTTGCCCTTTAGAAAGATGGCTTACCCACACATAATTTTCATGCAATTTTAGAGGTTTTATAGGTTCCCTGAAAACCATCCGTGAACATTCTGATACTCATGGCATAGTCGGGGTATCATGATAGAGTCTTGATTATGCCGTTAACCAACTTGTAATTGGGTGAGTCATTTCATCTCTCTTGATTCAGTTTGTGGTCCCTGTCAAATGTACTTTCCACTTTAGTATCTGTGGTTATAATTATTTTGGTGTCAAAGAGGTTATTGCTTTGAAACAGAAAACAAGAGAGATTTCGTTTTTGAAAAAACAATACTTTGGAGCAGGCAGGTTAGAACCAGTTGGAGTAGCCTGTGCTCTCAGCTACTGCTGGATGAGGGTGGATAATTTTGGGTGGCGGCTGGCAGCAGAGAATTCTCAGCAGGCATTAACCCTCTTGCAACTCCTCCTTAGAAAATCAGATGATGTTAGTCATGGAAACAAGGCTGAGTTTTCTTGATTTTTTTTTTTCACTGCAGTGACAAGGAGATCAAGCAATCTGCATCATTTAAATTTATTAAAGGGCCCCAGGGGAAACGGCTGGTCTGGTGACCGCACAGCAGGATGCCATAACGGCCAACGCCTCCCCAGCAGTTGGCTGTGTTCCATATTGACTAGGTAATAATATGCCACATGCAGCTGGTTGGAATAGATTAGAATAGTGAGCGCAGACACTGACTAATCACGGAGAGAGACACACACCACCCTGTCAGAGTGTCCTTCAAGACCACCCAGAGTCACATCTGTCATCCTGAAATCCTGTTGTGCCCAGGGGATGTTTTACTTCCAGGATAGTTTACGTTTTCAAAGGCAGCATTTGACACGGCTGGGGAGACCTTACTTCAGCTATAGACCTGCATTCCTTGATAAGGTGCCTAATTCATGTAGGTGTTTTAGGAGTCAGAAATTTGTGTTCTCTCCACAGCTGTCGCCCTGAGGACAGGACCTCATTCTGAGCGTGAGTGCCTTTCAGAGAGCTGGGTACACTGCAGAGCTCATGAAAGACTTTTTGGAGGAACGTCTAAATGGCAGAGCATTTTATGCTAGAAACATTGCCATGATTTTCCCCTTAAAAAATACGGGACTACAAACTATAACGAGGAGAATCCATGAGTGTATACGGAAGTACTATTAGTAACTGATGTCTTTGCGCCTACCCTAGACGGCTTCCTTCTCCCCATATAAATCAAAGAACTTTTATTTTTCTTTCACTAGATGAAAATTCAAATCACTGATTAAGTGAAACAAACTCACCCTTGATTACCTCTTCATGTGATTGTGTGTCAGATCCAAATCAGAAGGCAATGAAAAGCATAATCTTTTGTCTTCATTTGTCTCTTTCTTCAGATAATTCTCTAATGAAATGATTTTCAACAAGTCTATTTGTTCCTTTTCCAGAGTAATTCTTGGCATACCCATTGCCAAAACCACAGTGTTGTCTGCATCTCAGTGACCTCATGACTCATGCACCGGCTGCCCCTCCACGCTGGGATGCCACCAGGAATGAGTTTGCTAACTCCAAACACAACAAAATAACTTCTCAAAAAGTTTTAGTGATTTTTGCCATCCATCACATTTATGCCTGCAGAATTTATCAACAATAACAGAAAGTGCGAGCATTTACTATGTCTCAGGTATTGTACAAAACACTTTAAATGGATAATTTCATTTCATTATCCCAATAAACTATGAAGTGGACACTTACACATTTCCATTTTGCAGGGAGATGACCGAGGCTTATCCTCTACTTTGCCCAAGGTTCCATTGATGTTGTCTCAGTCGGCTCAGGCTGCCGTAACAACATACCACAGACTGGGTGGCTTAAACCACAGACATTTATTTCTTACAGTTCTGGAGGCTGGGAAGTCCAAGATCAAGGCAGATTCAGTGTGTGGTGAGGACTGTCTTCCCGGCCTGCAGACAGCCGCTGTGTCTTCACATGGTGGAGGGAGAGAGGAGGCCAGTTTTCGGGTGTCTCTTATAAAGACACTAATACCATTCTGAGGGCCACACCCTCGCGATCTCATCTAAACCTAATTACCTCTCAAAGCCTCCATCCACAACTACCAACACTGCGGGTTAGGACTTCAGCATAGGAATTTTTAAGAGACAAAAATATTCAGTTCATGGCAGATGGTCGGAGACAGAAGTGGATTTAAAGGCCCTATTTGACCTGGCTTCTACCCTTATGCACTGGGCTCCAGCCACACTGACTTTCTCTGTTTCTCATCATCATCAACTTGCCCTGCCATGAGATAGATGCTCTCTGCTCCTTGCCTGGGACCCTCTGCCCCCAGATCTAGGCTTGCCTGGCCAGCACCACCGTCCCAGACCAAGTCAGGCCAGGGGACTGGCACGGCCTGGAGCTGTGGATGGTTTCCCAGGGTGTGCACTGTGTCCCCACCCTGTCCTCCCCCATCTCCAGTACTGCAGACCTTCTGTGCTGATCGGGCACAAGGAGGCATCTGGGAAGGCATTAACCCCTGTTCTGGGAAAAAGCGCATTTCTCCTTTTACCATGAAGAAGGCGAGACCCTCTGCCCTTTGTTCCTTTTCACTCTGGGCAAGATCTGTTTCATCCCATCCAGATTTCCCTAGCTGGCTATGCACATAAATTTTCCCTACCCCTCACTGAGAATGTCAATATACCCCTACATTTCCTCATATCTTTTTATAGGTTTTCATATTTCTCGTTCCCCATCTTTGTTTTGCAACTGCTAAAGAGATTAAACCACATTTTCTGTGTCTCCAATATACCTCTTATTGAGTACGCTGCTTTACAAACCTGTATTCACCAATTAAAAAATTATCAAAAGCTTACTATTTTCCAGGCACTATCCTAGGTGCTTTTAGTGGGAGATGTCAGTGACTGGCTGAACCCAATGCATTACAATATTAAACATTTTGCAAAGCCCTGTAGTAATAAAAACATAAACGCCTGCTTATTGGCATTCTTACCTGCTCTGTTTTTCAGAGACCAGCTCTGTTTCGGTTTTTTAATTAACTTAAATCTTTATTGCCTAGGGAATGCTGAAACAGTTGAGTCAGTCTTCCAAATGCCAAGTGCAAATATTTGAGTTAAGAAAAAAAAAAAAATTCCAGGTCAGAGGCATGAAACCAGAACACCATAGTGGCTTCTGCTCATCATTGCGTGACAAGTTTCAGAATCAAAATGAAGGATGTTTGGAAATTGACTTGGGCCTGCATTCTTCACTGGCGCCATCGGGAAAAAAAAAACCAAAGTCGGGGGACCAGGAAAATCAGAATTGAACTATTGCATTTATTTGGGTGTCTAGTTTATATTAGGTTGAAAATCATAAAAAGACACAAACTTCGTTTAACTGATGTGTCAGGTAAATGCCTCTGGCAGGTAAACGTGGCTGTTCCCTACCCTTACACAGTCCAGGGAACAACTCTTAGCTGGTATAATCACCAGAGGGTCTCCCAGTCTGAGTCACCGATAACCAGCTCACCCCTAAGCTGCAAACTTGTTGCAACTCATCAATTCAATTACTTAAGAAATGTTTATATCGAGCACTTAGGATGTAGCAGACATTGAGTTAGATGCTGATACTGTCCAAGGGAGGCAACTGAGAGGATGTTATTTTTGAAAGGTGATGTCCACATAGATACTGACGCAAAGTCTTCAATGTATGACCAGCAGGCCCATGGAAGCAAGGAGTGAAGGGACATGGCGGCGCAGAGAGGAGCAGAATGACTCTCAGAGCAGCAGGAGTTCAGGAGAGACCTTGGGGAAGGTTCTGATTCCATCTCTTACTCCGAGTGGTTCTGGCGCAGGTGGTTTTTGTGAATACAAATAGCATCCCACTTGAGAGGGTCTCAAAGGCAGATTTTGGTTAAGCTATGCAGGGGAAAAAATAGTCGGTTTGTCCCAAAACATTTGACAGATAGCTTTTGATCCTCTGTGGTAGGCTAGAAACTCTTGTAGGCATTAGGGTTCCAGTGAGGAATAACTCTATTACGGGCTTCTGTTTTATTGTGATAGAGAATAAACATGTAAACAAACAAATAGAATGTCGCGTAGGGATCGGTGCTTTGAAAAACATGACGAAAGCGTGGGAGGGGCATGGAGAGAAACTCTGTGTCAGGGAAAGCTGGGGTGGCTGCAGGAGACCTTAGTGGGAGGGGACATTTGAGCAGAGAAGAGAATGAAGTATAGGAGCAAGACACGCAGGTAACTGGAGGTAGAACATTCTTGGCGTGGGGAACAGAAAGTGCGAAGTCTCTGAGCTGCAAAGCGCTTGGTGAGTTCACAGCAAAGAGGCCAGGGGAGCTGAGGCAGAGGGAAGGGGCTGAGTGCTGTGCAGGAGCCGGCACTGGCTCACAAGAGCCAGCTGTTGCATTTTCAGGGATTTCGAGAGCAGTTGTTAAACACAGCTGTTATTAAACATTAAATCGCATAAATGTGCAATTGATGAAATGTGCAATTCATCACGTTGAAAACAAAACTCATCACTTCCTAATTATTTTGCTGCATTTTACCATCATCTATGCTCCTGAGGTTATTCACATCTGAGTGTCTGGATGGTAAAAATACCATCTAATGGTGTGCTATGTGTGCTACTGCACTTCTTCCTCCAACTCTGAGTCTAGTGGTGTTGAGTTGTTAGCTTGAAATCAGCCACAGCGGGAGAATTACACCATGGACATTGGCAGATGCAACAAATCACGTCCTGACTTAATGTTTGTTGGTTGTCTAAACTTAAGAAAGAGGTGAAGAAAATGTTAAAAATGTAGATTAAACTTAAAAGTGTTTCATATTACATTTTAATAGCATAAAAAATGGAGAAAACATTCTTCCAGTATTTGAAAACTATTATCCAACTTGGCCAAGAAGTCCCTCGTGTCAACAACACATGGGTGAAGTTATAACATACATCTTCATTGTTTTACTATCATCTTTACTTGTTAACATAAATGAAAATACCAACCAACATTCACGCCGGGACCATACCCGGAGAGCCAGATGTTAATCATTGACTATCACACAGATGTGGTCAGAAACATAGCTGGGAATCAGATTGTACAGGGCCTTATAGGCCAAGGTTAGGGTTTTTTATTTTAATTCCAACATGGAAAGTTGTGGAGAGTTTAAAGCAGAATAAAAGGACCCATCAGAGGAGAGCCCGAGGGTAGGAAGATCCAGTGGACTAACGCAGCTCATGTTTTAGGACATGTCCGAGGATGACCAGCAATGAGGCATGGTAGGTAACACTGACAATATGTTTTAAAAAAAAAAAATCCCAGTAGTCCCTGGAGAATGGGAGAATTTGGTCCTCCTTGGAAGAAGTCAGCCACAGCCTGGGTTCATCGTCCTGCTGAAGACGGCTTTGTCCAGGTGGACAGTGTGGTAAAGAGATATGCATGACTCCACTTTGTCAGAAGTGCAAAGTGCAACAGTTTTTGACTCCAATTTTCCCACCAGATTCCCAATGTTTATGAGCCCTACTGTTCCCCAGCCCCTCCCTGCTCCCAGGCTTCATCCCAGTGACGGCAAACTCGGCCACGCAGGTGGCAGAGCCCAGCGCAGGTTAATGCCCGAGGCTGACTTCCCTCTCCTGAAGTCCAGACAATTGGGAATGTCTGTGAAGGAGTACATGGCGTGCCCATGATGGTGGAGCTGTGGAGTGTGCAAAGAGACTGCAGGGAAGGAAGGCAAAATACCACGCAGAGACTACAAGCATGGCATCTGTGCATCTCCTCTGCCCACTTTTACCATGAAACGCACATCAGCTTCCCTGCCCAGTGGAAGCCCAGGGCACCTTTGGACCCCATCCTGTCAACTGCCTAACTCAGTCATCCTTGCCTTCACCCCCTTACCCCCAGATGCCTGCCTTAGACACCTGCCTTAATCCTCTCGTCTCAACAGCTTTCTCTGAAATCATCCAACTGGGCCGCAGTCTGGGTTTTCTGCCGGAATTCAGGACCATGACTTTGGCTTTGCCTCTTCCTTCAGTTTCAGCATCTGCACTTTCCTCTCATCAGCCCCGTCGCATCCCACCAGCATTGCCTGAAATGAGACTTTCTGCCCCAGGCCCAGGCCCGGTGGAATTCACACCTCCCCTTCCCACTACCCCTTCCTGTGAGAGAAGAACCGTCTGCCAGTGTGGAGCACCCCATTGTTATGTCTAGAAGATCAAGTCTATACAGGCAGTTAGTTTGGGGCACCCCTTCTGCAGCTGGTTGGAATTGTTTTTAAGACAATCAAATGTCACACTACTGCCATAGGTACCCAATATCTTCCTCCTCCCTTCTCCAAAGCTGTCACTCAAGATAAGGTGAATGATTGGGACATGACTATCAGGGATTGGGAGAATGAGAGAAGGCTGCCCCAGTCGGTGTTTTTCCCTTGTATTCATCCCTTTTTTTCTTTTTTCCCATTCGTTGTATTTATTTCAAGTATAATTTAGTTTGTACAATATTTGTATGAGGCATGGAAAATAGACAAGAAGTGGCAATAACAAGTAGTTTTGGAAGATGGAACAATAAAGGCTCACATATTATAGCTTGACTTTACATTTTTGTGGTAAATATACCACAAAAAAGGGAGGCAGAGGAAACTTTTGGAGGTGACAGCTATGTTTCTTACCTTGATTGTGGAGAGAGTATCATGGGTGCATGCATATACCCAAACACATGAAACACATGTGGCTTTTTAAATGTCAATTATACTCCAATCTACTCTTAAAAAAGAAGTTGGAAATGAGCTCAAATTTTAAACTATATTTATTCTTTTATTGAGCAAGCCTTTATTAAGGGCCTGCTGTATGCCAGCTCTGTGCAAGAGGCTGATGTGACAATGGAAAGCCAAGCATCGTCCCTGACTGTGTGTATTTATCAGGGAAAACAAAATGCACGATAAGCAATTGCACTAATGTGCTAGGCTGGGGAAGTTGGGCGCCATGGAAACCGGCAGCAGGGGCGATCCCACTCTGGGGGTGGGTCGGGATTGTAACTCACGAATCAGAAACTGACTCGTGCAGCTATCAGTGACAGGCAGAGCGACCTCCACAGACTTCAGCCGGAGGGGGGGAAAATCAATTTTCTTTTATATCATCGTTCTATTCACACATCAGCATCCCCTCATTCCTATCCACTTATTCCTGAAAGTACTCCCTTTTTAGAGGCTCCAAACATAGTGATTAAACAAAGGGGATTTTGTAAGGGCAGACAAAGCATTGGAGACAGCTTCATTTTATATAAATGCCAAATTTTCTGCATCAGTAAGGTTCCAGCTGTGACAAGAATTAGGCTGCTTTCTAGGTCATATATTTTCTAAAGCACCATGCAGAGAAAATATTAATACATCAGGGGAAAAGAAACAAATAGACTCAATTTGTTTTAAAAATCTTATAAGTAGATATTTTTTAAAATAAAAGGAATGCTGCTTATTGAATCAACAAAGGCAATTATATTTTTAATATGAAGTAGAGCCACATTCTCTGGTTAAATCTGTGAGCACATGAAAAAATTAAGTCCTAAATGTCATCTCCTGTTCTGCACAAGATTCTGAATGGAGGTCACATTAATTAACGCATAATGACTCCAACGTCATTTTCTATATAATTGTCATTCTGTACATGTTTGGCAATTTATAAATTGTAATTCTATGAATCACAATTTTAAAAAATGGACTATAAATATACAGTTTCTACGTATGTGGGCTCTAGCTCTCATAGGTATGGCTAGAGCATGAATTTTAACCAATGATGAAAATATCTGATTCATATCAGAATTAATCAGCCTTGGCTGGATAATGTTTAGTCACAGACTAGACACAGATAAGTAAATTAACACCAGATTGATAATGAAAGGTGCTTCCTGGGTACGGATGACACCTCCGAATGAGCCCCAAATAATTCCTTTTGTATTCTGCTCCATATTTCCTTTCATCCTGTGTTTGGATTTTAGTCACAGAGGGATTGATGTTTACTGCAAAGAGCCTGGAATCAGAAGATCTATATTCTTGTCTCAAGGCTGCTGGAAGTTAACTGTTCAGCCTTAGAAAAAATAAGTTCTAACCCTCTCTTCAGTTTGAAAATCTGCAAAACGAAGATACTTTATAAAGCAGGATTAAGAAAGAAACAAAACAAAATCATGCACCCAAAAGTGTAGTGGAAAAATGTTAATTAGCACAGATATAAAGTACCTAAATAGTATATGCACAAATATAATTGTATATATCATAATAACGATGTAAACTAAATTATCATTTAAAGGCTATCAAAAATAGAATTCTCATTTTTAAACCAATAAAAGTCAACAAGATTGGATACATGTGTTTGTGCATGTATGTTTTCAGTGGTAAGATACTTATAGATATTCTAAATTATTAATATAGTACAGAATTGTATATTTCATATGAGCATATAATTTTTGAAAATTCAGAATCATGCAAGGAAGGAGATGATCAGTAATTTATGTGACTATCTGGTACATGTTGAGCCACTTCTCCAAATAAAAAATCAATAAAGAAAACTGATGAATGGGCTCCTCAGGTGGGGCCTGAAGACAGAGACAGATGGAGATGTTTATGCCTGAAACCTCTATCCTGGAATAAATTACAGTCATGAGCCAAAGTCATCCACAGTAATTCGAATTGTAAATTTCAGTTGGCGTGGGGAAGGGAAAGCCTGAAACAACGTAATATCATTGGTTTACGCATTTTTGGTGAGTACGATATTAATAATGAAGTTCTTTAGTCTAAAATGGATAAATTCTGTAAGTTGCTTTCAATACATTGTCTTTAGAGGAAAGACATATGTTTATATTAAAATTTAGACTATTTTTTCTTGCATTCATCAGAAGGGAAACCTCATAAATCATAACCATGGGGCAAAATTCTTTTTCTCTATTTAATGCTTGGTTTTGCTTCTCAAGCCAGTACTAGCCATACTAGCCAAAAACACCTTTGCTGATTTAAAAGCAATAAAGATTTGCCACCATGGTTTTAACTCACATTTCTTTATTTACTATGTGAAATTGATTTTTTAAAATATATTTTGTGGCCAACATAGCTTTTTTATGTGTGAAGTGCTTAATTAGGCATCGGCCTGCTCTTCTATTGGAGTCTTTCACTTTTTTTTTTAAAGCTTTATATTTTTATATTAAAGATATTAATAATCCTTATATATATTGCAGATATTTTTCCCAGTTTGACCCTTTAACTGTGTTCATTATGGATTTTGACATGCGGAAATATATTAAAAAAATTGTTAAAACTAAATAACTGATGCTACTTCTTTTAGAATTACAGGTGGTTTTTCATTTGATTTTTACTCTTCTCATTTTTCTAGAAAGAATACACATTTTGGGGGGGGTGCAAAAAAATACGCATTTTTCATATATTTTGAAAAAGAAATTAATCACAATGAGAACATCATATATAAAACATTAAATGCTGTGGCTAAGCTGTATTTGGAAAACTTTATAACTTTGGTACTTTTCTTATTAAACCTAAACTAATGAGGGCAAGTTAACTGGGCATGCAACTCAAGACATCAAAATAAATAAAGTAAAAATCTAGCTAAGCAGGAGCAAAGACTTATAATAATTAATAGAAAATAGAAAAATTGGTTTAAAATAAAACGAATTCAAAACCTGGTTCTTAAAAAATCTAATTAAGAAAAGAGACAAAACACAGCAATATAAAGTTAAGAAGGGAACATAAAAACATGACAGGGAATATTTTCTAAACTATGAGACAGTTCTACATACAGCCTCAGCTTTAAATATTTGAAAATACCATTGAAATAGGTAATTTTCTCAGGAAATATGAAATCCGAAAGTTGAATACAAACTCATTTTTAAAAATCCTGAATTGACATTCATCAGAGAATAAATTGGAAGAGCTTTATCGAAGAATGACTCCCTATGAAGTCATCAGATCTAGACAGGTTTATAGATAACATTTTTTAAACTGTCAAGGAACAGATAATTCTCATGCTATTTAAACTGCTTGAGAGTACAGGGAAAACAAAGATTACTTAATAAAATAAAACTACAGCCAATTTCATTTATGAATATAAGTATGAAAATATTACAGAATACATTAACAATTTAAACCCTAAGTACACTAAAATAAAGAACTCCCCAGATAAATTCAATAAAAAATTAAACTAGGAATTCAAGGAGAGTTCAAGATTCAAAAATAAGTTGACATATATGACTATATTACTATGACAACACAGATAAAACAAAGTCATTTTGAAGGATGCAAAAACGGCATTTGATAAAAGTCAACGTCTATTAGATGAGATCAAGAAAACAAATTTCAGGAAAGCATAGAAAGAAAGTTATTGACAAAATAGTCTGTCTAAAACTAACAGCAATGTCAAACTTATAGGTGAAATGATAAACATATTATTATCAAATAGAGATGGTAAGAATGCCTACAAATGCAATTTGTATTTAATATTGTTCCAAAGGGGCTAGCAAATACAAAGAAGTTGGAATCAGAGTTGTTAATATGAGAAAAGATGCAACAGAAAAACCTAAGAGAATTCACTGGGAAACTATTAATATTAGATCTAACTAGAAGAGTGATTGCTTGGTTAAGAATGTTATAAGAGATGTTGCTTATAAAAACGTATTTCAGTCTCACCAACTTATTTTGTGGATATCAAAAAACTGATTCTAATGTCTTTATGGGAAGGCAAAGGACTCAGAAAAGCCAACACAACACTGAAGAAGGACAAAGCCACAGGACTGATGCTCCAAGACTTCAAAACTTACTATAAAGCTATAATAATCAGGTCAGTGTGATATTGGTGAAAAAATAAACAAATAGATAATGAAACAGAAGAGAGAGCCCAGAAATAAACCCACACCAATACAGGTAACTGGTCTTTGATAGAGGAGCAAAGGCAATTCAATGGAGAAAGGGTAGCCTCTTCAGCAAACAGTGCTGGAACTACTAGAAAGCCACCAACAAACAAACAAACAAAAAACAAATCTAGACACTGGCCCTACAACTTTCACAAAAATCAATTTAAAATGATGGATCATAGACCTAAATGTAAAATGAAAACCTATAGAACTTCTAGAAGATAACATAAAAGACAAGCTAGCGGACCGTGGGTTTGGCAATGAGTTTTTAGATAAACGCGTGGTAAGTTTGAGGATTTGAGGGTTGGTAGAGGAAGAGACAGGACCTTGGGAAGCAGCAACATGCAGCAAGCTTTACTGGGCCCCCTTGAACAGGGCTGCCTCTTCTCCCAGCAAGAGGCCTCTCAGCGACAGTGGCAGTGGCCACCATCCAGAAGGGAAATAGGGTGAAGAGCCTTCCAGAAGGAGGAGGGGATATTTAACATGAGGCTCCGTGTGTAGGTGATGTCACTTGGCAATAAGGTGGGAAGTCTCTGAGTCAGAAAGCTCCAAAAAGCAGCAGCGGTTTGTAGTCTTTTATAGCTATACAGTTTGTCCTATTTATGGTTAGCAGATGTTGGATGCAGTTTCATGGGGTATGCAAAGTAGGTAGGCCTTTAAAAAATATGTTTATTTGGACTATATTTAAAGCAACTGGATGTGTAAGAATTTGAGCTTAGTGCTCATGGGGTTAAGCTAACAGTCCTAGTCTGATGTACAACTTAGGAGCATTTTAAGCCAATACACAGGGGCTATCTTTAGCCCATTTATATAAGAAACACCACAAACACAATCTATTAAAAAAATGATAGTTTGGACCTCACTAAGATTAAAAACTTCTGCTCTGCAAAAGACACTGTTAAGAGAATGAAAAGACAGGCCACAGACTAGGAGAAAATATTCACAAAACGCATATCTGATAAATGACTTGTATCCAAAATATGTTAAAAAAAAAAAAACCAACATAAGAAATCAAACAACCCCATTTACAAATGGGCAAAAGATCTGAACAGACACATCACTAAAGAATACATATGGATGGCAACTAAGCATTTGAAAAGATGCTCAAGTCCTGTGTCAGTAAGAAATAGCCAATTAAAACAGGGAGATACCACTGCATAGCTATTAGAATGACTAAAACCCAAAGCACTGACAACACCAAATGCTGACAAGGATGTGGAGCAACAGGAACTCTCACTCACTGCGGGTGGGAATGAAAAACAGTGCAGCCTCTTTGAAAGACAATTTAGCAGTTTCTTACAAAGCTAACCATAGTCTTACCATATGATCCAGCAATTGCAGCAGAAAAGAAACGCATTCCCACTTTAAAAAAACAATCGAGTTCATTGCATTGGTAATTTTTTAAGTACAAGTAAAAGTGAGAAACATTTGTTACCGATATGGTGGAAAGAGCATGGATTAGGTATTAACAGGGATTCAAGTGTAGGCGCTGCTCTTTGTAAGAAGCACTCATGTGAGTTTCTCAACTTTAATTTTCTCTGTTAAATAAAATTATTAATGTTACTTCAAAGGATTATTATAAGTTCTCAATAGTGTCATCTCAGAACGTCTTAGCCCCACCGTACCCTAGGTGGTGTCTCTCTTGTTTTAGTCTCAGCACACCATACATAGCTTTCATCTGATGAACAGTATTTTAATTGTCTGTTCGCATGTATTGTCCCCTCCCCAGGACGATAACCCCCTTTGATGAGTTCCTTTGGTCACTTTAATCTCTTCAATGCTCACTGCAAAGTTTGGCAGATCATAGGTACTGCAATATGTTAGTAGACTTTAAAAGAACTGATAAGGTGGGTAAAAGTCCTCTGTAAACTGTAAGCTCCATGAGAAAGAAGGGCCATATTATTTCCCTCCTTTAACTGAAACCACAGTAGCAGTGCACTGCATTCCTAAATATGGCAACCTTGTCATTATATTGCAGATGGTGTATCTTTGAAGACATAAAATTTTAATCTCTTCATGGAAATGACAGCCCACATTTCAGAGCATTTTATAACACAGTCCGGATTTCAGTGTTAGGAAAAAGGTGTCTGTGTAAAGTTAGCTTTAAGATATGCAATAAGATGAATTTGAAGTAATATATAAATCCATCTTTCAAAGAACAATTATTCCCATTAGAACTTTCACTAAACTGGATTCAGGACAGGGCACAAACTGCCGTCGCAGAGAGTTGAGAGCCATGCTTATTTCCAGGGGTTTATGTCCAACTATTGATGACGCTGGAAATGGTTACCATGGGGCTCCTATTTCTAGGTACCAACAATCCAAAACCGCTTTCTACTTGAGCAGTCTCTGTTAAGCATTTTATTTACTCCACATTTAGTACAGTGATCTCAAGGGCCAGAATATGGAACCCGCTGCAGTGGTTTTTGAAAGTTTGGAGCTTCTGGGATAACCAGGATTTCATGTTCAAGGCTCAGAATTCTTCTCCCTTGTAGATTTTGGGTGGTGCCCAAGACTGACTCTGGGCGCACAATGGATGACATGGTCCAGTGTCAGAGTTCTTTCAGGAGTCCTCAGAGTTGCCATGGGAACGGGACGGTTCTGGGAAGCAGGAGTGAGGGGCCACTGCTGGACACCCGTCCACCTCCCCCCGCAGCCAGAGCACAAGCAGTTAAGCTGCTGCTGTTCCAGGGAGCATTTTTGCTCTAGCTGGTATTTTTGGTTTTCTAGGGGCTCTCTGAGTGACTTCCTCATTGGCACCGGTTCTCCGGGGAGGGTAATGACACAAGTCACAAGTCTGAGCCACAGCCGCTGGAGCACTGGTCCCTTCCCATGTCCTGCTGGTGACTTGATGACAAGTATTTGGCAGGGTCTGGGCCAAGTGGAGCCTGGCGGACTCCATGTCGGCTTCTTGGCTGTTGCTATTTCAGGGCTCTCCGCAGAGATTTTTCCCCCCGTTGCATATGCAGAGCAAAGGGGAGAGACGCAGACGAGATAGGAAAGCAGCCAGGAAACCCAACATTCTGAAAGGCAGAATTTCATGAAGGAAACCTGCTGCTAATGTCTCTGAATCATTCTGGAATCACAGGACTGCGACCAGGAAAGGATCTTGGATATCCTTATGCTGAGTTCTCTGTAGGGACCAGAGACACTGCCTGGTATATTCAAGGGACCTCGCTTGGGCTTGTGGCTCCAGGCATGCACGTCCTTTCTGCTCTCTGCTGGGCAAAAAGCTTAAACGCTGGTCTCTCCCTGACCTGTCAGACAGCATTCTAGAAATGCACGTCTTTTTAAAATCAAAATAACAAATATGAAAACCTGGTACTGTTAACAGTTTCCGTTTTTCTCATAGTAAGATGAGGCTGTTATTGCAATGGGAAAGAAAAAAGAAATACAATGTGCAAGGTGGCCCTTGTACAGTAACTCCAAATCTTCCAAATTCTCCTGGTGCCGTCCACAGTGTGCCTAAAGGGAAAAAAATCAACAGCAAGAAAAACATCTCCCTATTGAATTTCTCTTGCTGACCATTTCTCTAAACTGGATGCCACATCGTCCTCCATGGGACAGGGAATCCTATCTTGCTCCTCCTCCAGCTCGACCCCAATTTCCCCTTTTTAAAATATGGAAAAATAGTCAACATAGTGTGTGTGCTGTGCTCCCAATCTTAGGAACAGATGACTCTGATTCCATGGCCTAGCTCTATCTACAACGCGTGCCTTCTTTTCTCAGAAGCTTTTCAGCATTCGGTAGGTTCGGGGTTTCGTTAATGGGGCCAAAGGTGGGAGAGTTCCCATAGAATTTGATTTTCTCCTGTGTTTAAAGATACTATAAAAAGTCGAAAGAGGTAGGGTTGCCAGAGTTAGCAAACAAAAATAAAGGACATGCAGTTAAACTTAATCTCAGTTAAACAATGAATAACTTTTAATGTAAGTATGTCCCATGCAATATTTGATGCGTGCTTACTAAAAATTTATTTGTTGTTTATCCGAAATTAAAATGTAACCGAGGGTCCTGAATTTTGTCTGCCAGCCAGAGAGGGAGAGAGGGAGTAAGAAGAACAAGAAGGATGGGGAGGAGGAGGAGGAGGAAGGGGAGGAGGAAGAGGAGGAGAAGCAGAAACGTCAACGATTGCAGTAATGTCCTCCAGAGAGAAAAAAGTTTCAAATTACAAGATCAGTTCCCCGTACTGTGGCTTGACCCCTTGACAAAGACACCCAGAAGAGAATTTTTTTTTCACCAAAGTGGTGCTCAGGTAACCCGCGATGGAAAAAACCGCTCATACTTGACCTTTCGTTCCATTCTCCTCCATCCATTCATTCGAGGGCGGGCACTGGGGGGAGAGACGTAAAGGAGGGATACTCAAAAGACAATGAATTCTCTGCCCCGCAAGAACTCATCAGTCCTAAGTGCCATAAGCAAAATCAAAGCAACCTGCGCCAGAGGCTACGGCAGAGGGAAGGCTCACACCGGGTGCGGGGGACAGGATATTTGCAGAGAAGGTGACACATTTGAACTCTGCCGTGCAAGACAGTGATGCCCTCGTCATACGAGGTCCTTTCTGATCTTCCTGGAGTGTTGGCTTCATGGCGGGTCTGCTCTAAAGCGAAGGATAATCCTATCAGGAGCAGATCGCAGAGGCGGGAGCAGCGAGAGAGGCGGAAGGGCGTACCTGGAGAGCAGGTTAGGAGACGGTGGCTGTCCGGGGTGAGCACGGGAGTGGCGTGGTCAGCTTACCTAAGTGATGTTCGAGGACAGACCTGAATGTTATCTGTGCTTGTGTCAATTTGTTTTGCTCTGGAAACAGTATTTCTTAAATGCGTCTTTTCCACAAATCGTATTACTTGCCTGGATTCAGCCCACGACTTGGCCATTTTCATACGAACAGGTGTATTAACTGTTCAGAAATTAAAAAGCAAATGGGAGATTACTAATTAATTCAGAGTATCTGCCTAGTGGTTCAAATTCTCTTTTTTAGGAATGAAACTTACCATTTTATTTTATTTTATATATAGTAAATATTATATATACAATAAACATACTATATATTATATCATAATATATTATATATAGTAAATAACATATATGATATAGTAAATGTATATATACCATATATAGTAAATATGTAGTAAAAACATTTACTATATATTACTCATTACATCATATACTATAATATTTTATTATACACCATATGATGATTTTTATATATAGTAAATAAAATAGGAGTTTCCCTCCCTGAAATAATATATGTTATATGTGGCATTATCATATCTAATATAATGTATATATACACACATGTCAATAAAATTGATGCAAACAGAGCTAACTTCTATAAATAAGGTATATTATCTCCCTGGTTCATCAGCCCAGATCTCTTAAATAGACCATGTTCTTGGAGAGGGTGTCTGGTAAATTTCAAATATGGAAGAAAACAGAAGCCCCGTGCAAAATTGTATAGGAATAATTTCTGATTCTTAGCATTCTGTGTCTTTCCTTTTTAAAGAAAACCAGGTCTCTCTTGTTGCTCACAAAGGCAGCCATTCCCAGTCCTTAAATGATTTAGTGAAATCAAGAATTTGACATCTTGTTCATATAAAGATCCAGAAATACCAACGAGGTCTCATGTTGCCAGAGGCTAAAAAGATTTAAAAATGAATCCTACTCAAGAAATATGCAGTAACACTGCAATCTCACGTCAGAAACAGAAAACGCAGGCTAAAAATGAAAGAACACAGAGATCGATTCCTAATATACCAAAAGGGAAAAAAGATAATTATCAGACATTACATGCTCTGGATTAAAAAAATGGGGAAGGGTCCAAGAGACTGGTTTATACTTTAACTCTCTATAGTTCTTAGAGGTGGAGGGGAAGAAATTGAAGCTCTTATGAAAATGGCCACAGTCAACAGAAAAAATTGGAGAACTCTTATTTGGGCAACCCAAAGGGCCCAGACGTTACCAGCCTCTAGGTACCCACACCTGAAGACTTGCTAACATTAGTGCCTGAATGGCATTGGCTCCGGCTTCACCCACTGAGACGGGGCCTGGTCCCCTGGCATCTCCCAGGAGATGCCTCGCTAGTGCTCCCAGACAATCCCATCAGCTTCACTCGTGCCCAACCTTTGTCCCGGCCTGCGCCTGCTCTGGCCCACACCTGCTGCTCACAGAGCTGCCTTTGAGAACCCCCGTGCTGAGCTGCTCAGAGTACCGGCTGGGACAGTCTGGTGGTGCCGCCCAAGGGCACCGCCTCCCCTGCTCACAGCTGCTGATCCTTGAGGTGCCCCAGTGTCACCGGAGCAGAATTGCAGCGGAACAGCTGGCCAGGTCTGGGCAGCACATGCAAGCCTTGAAGCCTGGAGTGTCACCAGCCCTGGTGTGCTCACTGCTTTCATGACCCCAAGGCAGCCTTCTCACCCAAGCCCCACATCGGGTAGGCTCCCCTGCCCACCCCCACCTCATTCTCCATTGAAGCCCTTTGCTCTGTCTTTGTACCAATAGTGATTGATTGGATGTATAATGAATGATATGAATTTTATATCATTCCTGTCTTGATTACGTCTCTTCCCTGACACCTAACACAATGCTTGACACCAGTTGGGTGTCTGATGAATATTTAGAGAACAAATGAATGCATGTTTTTCCTAGAGACGAGTCTCTAAGCTTTTGCAGCTAAATGCTGCCTCGTTAACAACAGCAACAATAGTAAACCAGCTCTTTCACGTGCTGGCACTTCTCCTAGTCCTTTACGTCTTTATCTTTCACTCCCCGTTAAACTCTTAAGAAAAAGATACTTCCATTTTCTCCACTTTACAGTTGAGTCAGCTGAGGAACAGAGAGGTTAAGAAACTTGTCCATGGTCGTCCAAGGAGTGAGTGGCAGGCCTGGGAAACTGAACACCAACGGTCTGGTTCCCAAATTGGTGCCCTTCCCATTAATCACTTCTCTCTGAGAAATCCAAGAGGTCTGGGGAGGATTCTAGCTCTCTCTTCTCTAACCTCTCTCTGCTTCAAGGACCTTTACCAGAAAGTAAACCAGTTAAAAACAAACCCAAATAATAATAATAATAATAACAACTCCATCTCTTCCTTCCTCCCTCCCCCTCTCTCTTCCTTCCTTCCAAGCTTTACGAAGCAATCTCATCCACCATGTCTGGCCCGTACCCGGCACCAGAACTACAGAGCCGACTAACAAGATGTCCCTGCCGTAGACTCGTAGCCTGGCGGGAAGAGCAGAGGGGACAGCAACATCAACAATTTAACCTAAATAAGCAAGGCCCACTGGAAGCATCTGGTAAACCTCAATGCAGATAATGCTGGCAGAAAACAAGCCAGAGGCCAGCAGGGGACTGACTGAGTTCATCAACAAATTGGGAACAAATGTCTGGACCTAAGTCAAGACTGGCTCCCAGCTCCCAAGGCTGCAACTGAGAAGTGTGGTCTGTACAGCTCACAGGTAGGAAACAAACAGCTGCCAGCTGTTCCCAGGGGAGAAGTAAAAAGAAAGCCTCCACGTTGCCAGGCTTTGAGCAAACCTCACCAGGCTTCACAGAGAGGACGGGAGTAGGAGAACTGGTCACGTAGGCAAACAACCGAAGGGAAGCAGTTCAGCATCACGCCAAGCAGTGCCATTTGTCATTCTTGTGCGAGGAATTTTTTAAGGGCAAAACTCAAGATTCTATCTTGATCTGGTATTTGTTTAATGGCATCTGTTCTGTGCATGGGTTTATGTTTTAAGAAAGGCCACAGGATCCCTATAAGATGAGTCTATTAGCGGAGACTCATGGAGAAAGCTGAAAATGCATGATCCCAACCAGAGGTCAAACCAAAGCCTGGGAAATGCTTGTCGGGAGGAAAGTTGGAAGATCCCACGGCTCAGGGCTACTTCTCATCAAAGGCAGCGTCATGTCCAAGAGCAAGGTCTTTGAAATCACAAAGCTTGTTAGGACTGGCTCTATAATTTACTAGTTGTACATCATACAACAATTTGAAAACTCAACTTTTTTTATCTGCAAAATGGAAATTATGATAATCTCTCCTTCATAGGTTTTTCTGTAATTAAATGAGATCATGCCTATAAATAGACTTCCTGGTGTGTTAGATCCATGATAATGCCAGTTATCCCTGGTTGCGGTGGCGATGGTGTTCACGGAGGTGGGGTATCTGTGGAACAGAAAGCGGGTAGATCCTTGCTCTTTATTTCCACTGATGTTGTCTTCATCTCCCTATTTAAGTGAGCATAATAATTTGCTCTCACTAAAAACAATAATTAATATTCTATGACCCTTTAGACATAAGTACATTCCCAAATGCCACTTTATGTCAAAACTCCAACCCATATATCTGTCTTTGGCAAGATCTGTGGGAGTTACTTCCCATAATGTTGATTTAAAAGCTTTGGTGACATGGCCCAAATATCTCCAATCTCTTCTTAATAAGGTTAGGCTCTATATTTAAACCCTCACTGAATTCATTGATATTTTCTGCTTGTCAGGGTAAGGCATTCTTAACGTTTTCTGGCTGTAAGTACATATAAAACTTTGGTTTTCAGCTCTAGGGCTGGGGAACTTGGAGCTTTGTCTCTTGGGTTATTGGATAAACTACAGTCCAAGGACTTACCAAGGCAGAGAGGGCATGTCCTTGCTGCTAGGTGGGTATGTGAGGGCAGTATGCCACCTGAGGTCTTCCAGGCAGCAGTCTGCTTCCCTCATCCCTGCTAGGGGTGTCCATAGCTTTGGTCTCCCCCCAGCATGCCCAGGCAGTGCTAGGAGGAGCTGCAGCGGCCACCAGCCAGGCGGTACCGGGGTAGCAATTGCAGCATCTTAACCCCATCTGCGTCATTCTCCCTGAAATCACTTGAACCGAAACCATAGTGACAGGAAGGAGAAATTCAAGAAGAAGCCAGATTTGAGCAAAGATACCACCAAGGGGAAGAGGGTAAGCGTTTTGGAGAATTCAATCTCATGCCTTCCTGAGCAAGGAAGTAGCAAATTTCTTAATGAGCAAGTGCTATCAACATTCGCTTTAAATTTGACGGTTTTAACTCAACCCGACACAAGGGCATTTGGCACGGACTGCACTTCCTGTCACCATTTATTTTGGAGTTGTAAGATGTTTCTGACTCAAAAACTAACTGAAAGCCTATTTCCCTGCTGCCATAAATCAAATTATCCCACCCATCTCAGTAGAACCTGGACCCCGTCCAACAGTTGCCTACGAAACATGAGACGTGAGTAGCTTTCGAAAAGGGAAGATATATCTGTTGCAACAGGAATGAGCGAGGCCATGAATTTTTCCGAAGGATTTGGTATAAATTCCCAGAGGCTAGGGATGGCCTTTGAGTTATCTGACAGATTCTCTTCCTACTTCATGCTCCTTTGAGGGCTCGGTCAGAATGTCTGCTGCCAGTGGGGTAAAATAAAGCAATCTGATTGTTTCTGCAAATGCCCGCACCCATCTTGTGGTGCGCTGAGGTCCGAAGCCCAGTGGAGAAAGACAGCAATTTTACGTGGCCTTCGGGTGCCTCCCTGACCCAGCACAGTGGCAGACTGTGAGTTTCCTGAAGGCTAAACACACAGAACCCAGGAGAGTTCTGGTACAGAGGAAGCCCTCGGTAAAAGGTTGGTGATTGACCGACTCATCATACCTGCTCAAAGTCCATCATTAAATTTGATTTCCTCAACATCATGATTTCACAGCCACGTTGTTTTTAGAGGCAGGATCTCACTCACAGCCACATTTTGCAAGAAGCTCCCGGCACACCCTGCCCCATGCTTCCGTAACACCCGTATCTACACCATTTCTTACTCTGTGTTGTGTTGCTTATCAGCCACTCTTAGACTGTGAACTCCTTGGCAGGGAGAGAGGGGGGTCTTGGTCTCTTTTTCGCCATTGCTACCCCAGTGCCTAGGGTAGTTGACAGCATTTCAGAAGTGTCCAATACATACTCCTTATGTAAAGTCTACACCCAAAGGGAAGGCATTTCAGAAGCATTTCAACTGACCTTTATCAATTCTAAGACTTCAGGGAAAAAGGTGTTGTTTTTTTTTTTGGTCATGAATCAGAAGTAGATTGTGCAATTTGCAAGAGACAGACAACATTTTAATGCTTACCTTTGCTTCCCATTATGTACTGTTCTCCTTCCTGCTAATTTTGCTGTCAGAGGTCCAGGGGGAGAGTGAAACACTTTAATTATGTCTCCTTTGCGAAAATGTAAAACGCAAGCCAGATTTTTTTAAGCATATGCTTTTATTCAGGTGTTTTTTTCCTCTGTTGCTTTTTTTTTTTTTTTTTTTTGAATGGCTGCCCCATTTTCTCTTGAAAAATTAACTCTGGAGCACTTTGGTCTTATAGCACAAGAAAGCATAATACTTTCTTTCTACGTTCTACATTCTGCAAATATTTGTTGAGCTCCTATTATTCTACTGTTGCAGGACATAACTCCGGGAGCTAAGGAGAGAGATGGAAAGACAAAGTGGCTGTTCTCATTGAACTTAAATTCTAATGAAGGGAAAACCAGCCCTGAGCAAATAAACAAGAAAATGTCGAGGAGTTATCCCCTGGACCTGAGGGAGCAGCATTCCAGGTGGAGGAGCGGCTGTCACGAGTCCAAACTGGGAATAAGCTTGGCTCATCCAAGCATCAGAAGACCATCTTCTTCCTCTGCGGGCACCTGCTGGCCTGCAGGCTGCCATAGGTAACCCTTAGGGAGCTGACCCCCAGGTCCGTGTCACCAGGTCCAGCTCTCTCTATGTTTGCAGGAAATCTTGGCTCCACCAAAGACCCTGTGGCGAGAAAAGATTGAACATACTCACTCAGCCACGCTATGAAGCATCTATGTTTTGGTAGGCCTTGAGCATAAACCAAACTCAAGAGGGTTTTTTCCTAAGTGGATCTCCATGGGAAGCAGCAGGTCTGTGACCCCAAAGGCAAGCAGAGTTAATGTGCACTCTCTTCCCTCTCCCTCCCTGAGCCCCACAGGACTTTTCTCTCCGAGCCTGAGGGGCTCACCCCACAGAGCACAAGGGCATCCTGTGTGTCCTTGGCCATCCCACAAGGAAACACGGGGCCACCAGAGTTCAGTATTACCAAGAGGTCAAGTGTTCTTCACACCCTCTACGCCTCCCCAACTAAAGCCTGTTGTCCACACCTCAATCTGATACAAATGCAAGAACCATTGGTGGTGCTGTCACATGTTTTCTCACTTCATCCTTGTAGCCATCCTGTGAGGTGGGTATTGCCCTTGCTCTATAGACGAGGAGACTGCAGTTCAGGGAGGGAACGCAGAAATGCCTCCAGTCACACCGCTGACGGCTCAGATGTTGAGCTGGGATTTGAACTGAAATCTAACACTTCTTTTTGCTTCAGGATGTGACACAAGCTCCAGAAAAAGCCCTGCGTGGGACTAGGTTTGACTCTTGATTGGTTGGTGGGATTTTGTTTGCTCCGAAGTGTCTGTAATTTGGTTCCTAGGAAATTTCTTGACGGCATGAAAATAAACAATAGGGAGAAAGAGAGAGTGAGAAATAGTGGCATGGACCCAGAGAAGGCAGGGAAGGGGAAGGAAGAAGAAAAGGAAAACTCATGTTTATGGAGTTCCCACTACATCCCAGACACTGTGCTGAGCTCTTTACTCATATGGGATCCTTTAAGATTGCCCATCCCTGAGCCTTCAACTCCTAAATGTGACACTAATTACTCAGCAATCTAAGAACTGCTAGTCCATGCAAATC